>JAXQQM020066297.1:0-65136 GCA_034641835.2 Pinus albicaulis
ATATATATATATATATATATATATATATATATATATATATATATATATATATATATATATATATATATATATATATATATATATATATATATAGATTTAACTGAAACGGGTATGGATTTTATTAGTAGGGAACTCTGAATGGCCTTAGCCTTACATCTTTCAGTGCAATTCTTTTACATTTTTTGTTTCCAACAATTTTCGAATTTCATGGTATACAAATTGTTTCTGGATCTCCGCCATTTGTGCTTAGATCTCCTTGGGCCAAGAGGCAGCCTTTGTTGGCATATAAGTCTGCCTCTTTGTTTGATTCTCTGAGAATGTGATAGCATTTGAAGGAAGTGAAGTCTTGGAGGAGGTATCTCAGCCTTTGCAGATTCTTGTTTAAACCAGCTTCATTGAATTGGCCTTGCGTATGTATTATTTTGATCAGGATTTCTGAGTCTCCGAATGCTTGCAGCTTCCGATGTCCTCTCTCTTTGGCTATTTGGAAAACTTTTAACAGGCTAATAATTTATGCTTGATTGTTAGTTCGCTGACCTAGACCCCAACTGAAGGTTTCTATGATGCCTCCATCAGGAGAGTATATGAGTCCTCCAACTCCTGCTGTCCCAGGGTTGCCTTTAGAGGCACCGTCAAAAAATGCTGTTGTTATTCCTTGCTTCCTCCACCAATTCTGAAAAGCTTCATCCTTTTCTCTTAGCCTCCACTCAGGATTTCTGAGGGGTTTTTTTGTGCTGTGTATCTGTTGGATGAAAGCTTGAATGCCAAGCCAATTCTTTTCCTCTTGCTGCATCGAATTGTCCTCTTTGATTTTCTGAGAATTCAAAATTTCTAGGAGTCCTTTTGCTTTTGCTGCTACCATGTTGGGGGTCCAAGTTACATTGTTAAATATCTGCTCATTTCTAGCTAGCCAAAGCTTCCAACACACTAGCTTGGGGAGAGTGATCCAGATTCTGGCTCATGATGAGTTTAGGGAGAGCGACGGGTATTGCTCTTTCCATGAGAGGAATAAGTCCACAACTGAAGTTTTAGTGGGGGTTACAACCTTTAATCCTTGAAGAGTATGGGTCCAAACTCTGTTTGCATATGGACATTCAACAAATAAATGATCCATGGTTTCCATGGCTTCTTTGCAAAGTGTGCACCTATGCGGACTTGCAATGTTTCTTTTCATAAGGTTTTCACCGGTCAGGATCTTTCTATGCATTAGAGTCCAAAAGAAGAAGTTTACCTTGGGCAACGCCATTGGATCCCATACCTCTTTCCAAAATTTTGCTGGTTGAATTCGATCTCTGTGTGTTTGCATCAATTCATATCCTTTGGCTGGGGTGTATGCTCCTGTAGGTCCCCATCCCCATTTATCCTTTTCTGATTTATGCACTGGGGAAGCCTCACGAAGTTCCTGTTTGAGAATTTCTGATTGTTGCAATAGGTGAGCTGGGATATCTCTGAAATCCCAATCAATCCAGAGCCCAGACTCGTTCCACTTTGAGATATCGTAGAGCGTCTTGTCCCCTTTGTTTTCTAAATACTCACATATCTCATGCAGTCTGTCTTGTGTGGCTAATGGCAAATGTCCCATTATACTATCAGTCAGCATCTTGACGCGTTTCCCATTCCCTGGGATACGATATAAATTCCGGGTGAAAAAACTATGCCCTTTAGTACATAATTGCCATAACAGCGAGCTCTTTTTGTTGTTTGCGATCTGCAAGTTTCTTAGATTTTCATTTGGGAGGTATTTATGCCTTAGAGCTGTGCTGACGGGATGATTGGGGTCGCTGTGGAGTTTCCAGAGTATTTTGCATCCCATAGATACGTTGGCAGAGTCCGGATCTCGAATTTGAAGGCCTCCTTCCTTCAAAGTTTGCTTTGCTATCTCCCATTTCACCAGATGAAATTTCCTCTGATTTCCTTTGCCTCCTTGCCACAGAAAGTCCCTAATGATTTTATTAATCTGTCCTGAAATCGACTTGGGAGCTATCAGGTATGACGCTTGATAAATTGGCATAGACGACAACACTGATTTTATAAGGGTTAATTTTCCGCCATGAGTTAGCCATTGACCACCCCATGCAGCGATTTTACCTCTGATTTTTGTAATTACTCCTTCCCACAGATTGGCTCTGTTTGTGCCAAGTGTTAGTGGAAGTCCAAGATAGTTGATTTTTTCCCATTTTGCGTATCCATTAAACCCCAAGTTGTTTGCTATGTTTTGAGTTTCTTCCTCCTCTGTATTCCAACTATAAACTGCACTTTTCCTTTCACTGATTAGAGCTCCAGATGCTTTACAATATGCATAATGAGTATTTTTGAATGCAGATCCTATTCTAGATGAAGCTCCACCCAGCATGAGGGAGTCATTCGTGAACAGTGCATGGTTTATTGCTTTAAGGTCCTTTGTTATTTTTAAACCTGGGGTTATTCCTGTTATCATATCAAGCTCTAGATTTCTTCTCAACGTGTCCGCCATTAAGATGTAGAGGAAAGGAGAAAGGGGACATCCTTGTCTCAACCCCCTCGTCGCTTGGAAGAAATCAGATGGCCTCCCATTTACCAAAGGTGCAATCCATGGACTACTGGTGCATGATTGAATTAGATTAACAAACTCTTGATCAAATCCAAAGGAGATTAGAACATGATATAGATAGGAAAACTTGACTCTGCTGAAGGCATTAGCCATGTCTAACTTGATCAACATACCTTTCTCCTTTCTGAGATTGCTGGAATGCATGACTTCTGTACCTTCTACATTCGTCTGTAGATATGTCTCCAAACACGAAGCCCTCCCCCTTGCTAATCCGATATAAGTTTGCACAAAGAGATTGGTCTGAACCTATCAAAGGAGGAGGGGTTTGTCTCTTTCGGGATTAAAGCGAGGAAGGTTGAGTTGGTGCTACCCCCCATTTTTGCTTTCTTCAAGAATCCTTTTATCATTCTAATTAGATCTGTTTTTATTATATCCCAGCATATCCTGTAGAAGTGAATAGTGAACCCATCTGGCCCAGGGGCTTTGTCTAGATTCATGGGCCAAATTATATTGCTGATTTCTTCTTCATTTGTTTGCTTCAATAATGTTGTATTGTCCTCTGTGGTGACCAATGCCAGGATGTTCTTCAGGAATTCTTTTTTATCTTCTTCACAATCCTCTTTCTCTTTGCTAAAAAGATGATGGAAATGTAATACTGTAGCAGATTTAATCTGTTCTATTCCTTTGCAAAGTCTCCCATCAGAGGAAGTGATCTCTGAGATATGATTCCTGGAGAGTCTAGCTCTACATTGTCGATGAAAGTATGATGTGTTCCTATCTCCAGCTTCTAGCCAAAGACTCCGGGACTTAAGTCTCCAATACTCTTCTTCATTTCTGAAGGAGAGGAATGTTTTGCATTGGGCAACTTGCTCCTTTTCTAATTCTGTTTGGTTTATATCAATTGTGTCCATTGCACTTTGCAAATTTTCCAAATGTTGCACTACCTCGATTCTTTGGTCTTTGGGTGTGTTTGTTGGAAGTTTACTCCATTCCTTGAGTGCCCTTTTTGTTACTTTTAGTTTTTGTTCCCATACATAATTGGGAGAGCCATTAACTGTGGTGTTCCATGCCATTCGGACCGTCTCTTCAAAGCCGCTCTTTCCATTCCACAGAGGGCTAAATCTGAATGGGATTGGCCCCAAATTCTCTTCCTCCTTAAGCAATAGTCGGATGGGCTTATGATCCGAAGTGAGCTTTGGAAGGATGGCTGATGAGATGAGCTTCCGTTCCAACAACATTGTGCTTTGGACCAAGAACCTGTCCAGTCTGGCGGATATATGGTCTTCCCCTGTCCTGTTATTTGTCCAGGTATAGAGCCCTTTTCTTGGTTTAAAGTCCAATAGATCCCATTGTTGTATCATGTCTTCTACTACCTGGATCATTTGATCCTTGTTGTCCCTGCCCCCTCTCTTTTAGTTTTCATTCATTACTAGATTTAGATCTCCAACTATGATTATATTGTTTGGAGAATTCAGTTACAAAAACTCATTTAATGTTTTTCAACAATCTTTCTTTTCAGAATACAATACCGGTACATATAAATTGAATAGTGCAATGGTTAACTTACTTGATATATGCTTCAGCTCAATGAAACACCAGTGTTGTGTGTTGTGTGAATTGACGAGCCTGAAGTGATCTTCCTTCCACAGGGTTGCTATTCCACCCGAGGAACCTCTTGCGCTTATTGCTTTTCCTATGTTCTTCTGCCATTTCTTTTTGTTGATCTCAAGAAGGGCTTCCCCTTCAATTTTTGTCTCTTGGAGCATTAGGATGTCTGTAGGTTTTTCTTTCATAAGATCTTTGACCGCTTCTATTTTCATAGGATTCCCGAGCCCTCTGCAATTCCAAGAGACTATTCTCATTACTTACTATTCGGGGAAGTTGGACCTCCTCCTTTTGGCGGCCTTGTCCTTGTGTTTCTGCTAATTGACATTTCTATAGTGGGTTGGCTTCCTTGAGTCTTTTGTCTTTCCGCTTCTTCCTCCCTCACGTCTCTGCGAGACTTTCTTCCTGCTCTTTTGGTCGGCGTTTCTATGATCTCGTCCTCCGAGGAGCTTGGAGATTCATACACTTTCTTTCTTGTTGCATTGGCGTATGAGGGAGAGGGAGCTACTTCGGGGGTTTGCCCTTGCTCCTCTCCTCCTTTCCCGATAGGGGAGGATCTTGACTGATTGATGCTGTTCCTGTTTGCTTCTGGAGTTTCTATGCCCTTGCTGGAATCTTCATTTTGATCTCCTGATTTCGGGGTGGGGATGATGTTCCTGTTTGCTTCCGGAGTTTTTATGGCCTTGCTGGACTCTGCATTTTGATCTCTTGATTTCGATGTGGGGATGAAGGTCCCATCTTTTTGTTCTTGCCCCTTTGGATTGGGGTCATTTCCTTTTGGAATTCTTTTGGTTTTGGGTTTTGCTGTCCTTGCTTTCTGCACTGTGGTCCATTGTTCTGCTTTCGCATTCTCGCTCTCCTCTCCTTCCTTTTTTTTACAGTGTCTGGCGAAGTGACCATAGCCCTGGCAGTGCCGGCATTTGTAGGGTAACTGCTCATAATCAAGCTCCTGGATGTGCGACCATTCAGCTGCTGTAAGTTTGATTGCCTCTGGTAACCCTACCTCCAGATCAACCTCCACACAGATCCGTGCGCAGGAGTATTGATCTTTTCGAACAGCTTGATCGATATACCTTCCAAGCGAGTTGCCGATAGCTTGTAGAGATTTTTGATTCTAGCAATGAAGAGGGAGATGAGGTAGACGGACCCAAACTGGAACAGTAGATGGAACGTCCTGGGCTGGGTCAAAGTCATGGGTCCATTTGTTCAAGTATAAACCCTGAGGTCCAATGAAGTAAGGACCGTTTCTGAAAATGAGGTTTTTGTCGTCCGAGCTTTCAAACACGAACACATAGAATCCTTTTCCAACAAAATGGATCTTAATTCCTTCAGAAATGAGTGAAGTCCAGTTTCTTTGCACCCAAGCTTCAACGGATTTGGGAGAGGGCCAGAGCCCGGTAAATTTTCCAATGAGCCCTCTGTCTGCTAGATTGACTGCGGATTTGTAAGTCTATGCTATTGGAAGTTCAACGATTGGGATGCAATCCAGCTTTTTAACGAACTTCTGTTGTGCTTCAGATATTGGTCTTTTGTGAGAACCGGAAATGAGGTTCTTGAAAGCTACCGCTTCGGCAGGAGGGGTGTCTTGGCCGCGGCTCCATTGAGTCAACCCAAAGAGAAAAGAGCGATGGCGCAGATGGCTATGGCAGATAGGTCACGCAAAGCTTTTTCAAAGCTTTTTATGTTGTAATTAATATTTAAGTGGTATAGAAAAATAATGATTTAAAAATTCCTTGTCTTAGCTACTTTAATTTTTTTGATACTTTATGAATTTTTTGTCAAACAAATTGATATAGATATATGTATTATTCTAGACCAACTCTTCTTTTTCCACTATTATAGACATTGTAATGAATCAAATATTATATACCCAACAAAAAAATCATTAATGTTGTATACTCTCTAATATTTATAGTGGAATCTAAAGGTATATCTCAACAATTGGTTAAGAGAACAATCCCCTTTTCCACCTATGAGTTTCAATAGTATAAGGATCAACAAACTCATTAATTTTGTATGCTCTATAATATTTATAGTGGAATATAAAGGTATATCTAAACAATTGGTTAAGAGAACAACCCCCCTTTTCCGCCTATCAACGACAAATTCATTAATGTTGTATACTCTCTAATATTTATAATGGAATCTAAAGGTATATCTCAACAATTGGTTAAGCCTAACAATCCCCCTTTCCACCCACGAGTCTCAAAGTTATAAGGATCAACAAACTCATTAATGTTGTATACTCTCTAATATTTGTAGTGGAATCTAAAGGTATGTATCAACAATTGGTTAAGAGAACAATCCCCCTTTCCACATATGAGTCTCAATATTATAAGCATGGCAATACCCGTGACTTGTTTTTTCCATAGTTTTCTTGAAAATAAGGTTTTTTCCATCGTTGTATTTTATACTGAATCACATTATAATTTCATTGTCTTTTCTATTGATTAACATTAGAATTTCATGTCCAACTTGAGTATTTATACTTTAATGAATTTAATGAATTGAATTTTATGGCTTGCCTAGTGTAGGATTATTTTGTTCTTATTTTTCAATGATCTCATGGTATTGGCACGGGTTTTTTCCATAGTTGTTGTTTTGACAATGGTTTCTTTAAAATAAGGTTTTTTGTCATAGTTGTATTTTCTATTGATTAACATTATAATTTCATGTCCAACTTGAGTATTTATACTTTAATGAATTTTATGGCTTGTCCAATGTAGAATTCTTTTGTTCTTATTTTTCAATGATCTCATGGTATGGGCACCTTTATTGTTTTTGTTGCAGCAATAGTTCAACATTTATGTTAAAGGAAAAAAGTGAAGAAAAAGTTGGTTAAGTGTGCTTTCAACATTTATGTTAGAGGGATAAAGTGAAGAAGAAGATTGTTAGTTTCTTACCTTTTCTTACGAGTGAGGAGCTTGTACACCAATGAGTCGTACCTCTTCTTATAAGTGAGGAGCTTGTACACATTTTTTTTGATATTGTGATCTGTGCACATAAAAGTGGATCGAATTGCATCTTGATGTCCTTCAATTCCTTCAATTTTGTTTCAGCAATAGTTAAACATTTATGTTAAAGGAATCAAGTGAAGAAGAAGTTCTATGTTAAAGGAATAAAGTGAAGAAGAAGTTTGTTAATTGTGTTTTCAACATTTATGTTAGAGGAATAAAGTGAATAAGAAGATTTTTAATTTCTTATCTTTTCTTACAAGTGATGAGCTTGGAGCTTGTACATAGTTTTTGATATTGAGATATATGCAAAGTGGATCCAATTGCATCTTGATGTCCTTCAATATGTCTTACCTTATCTTTCAAGTGAGGAGCTTGTACACCAATTTTTTGATATATTTTTTGATATTGTGATCTGTGCACATAAAAGTGGATCTGAAATCATAAAATGAAGATTTTAGTAATGATGAGGATAATAATAGATTTGGTAATAGGTCCGTAAGAGAAGTTAGTAAAGATGTTTCGTTGGTTGATTTGAAAATTGGTAAGGATGATTAGATGGTTGGCCGTAAGTTAGTAAAGATGTTTCGTTGGTTGATTTGAAAATTGGTAAGGATGATTAGATGATTGATTGGTTTGGGGAGTTTAATTGTATTTTATTTTGTAATAAATAAAATGTCAAATATATTGAATTTTTAAAATAATATATTATATGTGAAGAAGTTGTCATGTTTTTGGTGTTCTAATAAATTGGATGAATGAGAGATTTACACAGTGAATCAATCAAAATCCACACCAAATAATAAAAATGTTTAAATTTAAAAATCTGAAATAAAATACCTTGGAAAATAAACCTCTTCACATTGAGAATTTCCGAAACTCTCTTTTCCGTTTATATTGAAAAATAAAAATATTTAAATTTAAAATTATGAAATTAAAATATCCATTAAAAAACTCAATTACATCCTTGAAAAATAAACCTCTTCACATTAAGAATTCTCGGAACTCTCTTTTTCGTTTTATATTGAAAACATATCTTCTGGAAAATTGTACATTGATATCTTCTGTACATTACAACCGCCTTCTTTCTCATTAAGATATTCAAAACTGTTTTTTCCATTGTATATTGGAAACTGTAAATTATAAAACATATCTTCTGGAAAATTGTACATTGATATCTTCTGTACATTACAACTGCCTCTTTTCTCATTAAGATATTCAAAACTATTTTTTCCATTGTATAGTGGAAACTGTACATTAATATATTCCAGACATTGCCACAATATAGTGAAGCTTATGGGAATGATTCACTATAGTTTATGGGAATGATTCATTATATCTCAAAAAAATTCAAAGGGCTTCTTGAGAACAAAAAAAACTTTGGTGACAAGATTAAATATATATCAAAATTTAGATAAATGTCTTTCGGAATAATCACATAATAATAATGCCTTTATTATTATTATTATTATTATATATTTTTTGGAAATTTAATCATTTTTTAAATTATTATTTTTAAATTATTCTAGGGTATTCATTAACTCCCTTTTTTTAATAATATTTCTTAAAAGCATTAAAACTTTAAGATTATTCCATTTATTATTATTGCCCCTACTCCCCCTTTTATAATGAATGGAACCAGTAAAGGCTATGTATGGAACCAAAAACTCGACTATGAAAGTGTCCTTTTCAGATGTCGATCCTGCTTTGAGACAGGCCATCTAACCAAAAATTGCCCAAAAGTCTCCTAGAAAAATTATGCTAGAAAGAATCACCATAGATCTACATGGTGGGAAGGAGCACAAAAGGAACATTACACTGTCATCAAGGAAGAATACTCTCTAGTAAACTCTGAATCGCAAGAAAGAAACAACCCTTAAGACAAGCAGGGGGGAAGCCCCGCCCCACAACAAAAAAACAAACTTGACACCTCCTCAAGCATCAACAATTATGAGGATTTGAATACTGCGCAAAAGAAATCTTCATTTAGCAACAAAGCAGATCTCCCAGATCCCGAAGATAAGACACCAGTGTCCCAAGGATCAAAAGAGATGAAGGAGTTGCAAGATAAATGAAGTTGGAAGGCCATAGAGAAGAAAAAGAAAGCTACAACACCAATCTCGCCATGAAAGATGAGAAGCCAGACAATTAAGAATTAAGAAAATTATAGGTCCGATAGACCAAAGTTTGGTCTCAGTGGACGTTAACCACCACCATTATCATCATCATCAATAACTTAAATTTAATCATTTTATTAATTATTCAATTTTAAATTATTCCTTAACCTATTTATATAAAAAAAAAAAATCTTAAAAACTTAAAAACTTTTAATATTATAACTAATTAACTTACCAAATCAAATAACCACAAGTTTTTAATGGCTAGTTTTGACAGCTATCATTGGGCAATGACGCATCCTTACTATTTATTCAATGAGATTGGTTTCCTTCTTCACCTTGTCCTAATGTTGAACCACATTAGATGGTTCTAAACATCATTTTGGATCAAATCCAAATGATGTGATTATTCCGAAAGACATTTATTTACATTATGGATCACAAAAGTCTTAAATCTAACAATATATCAAAATTGTATTGCATGTTTGTCCAACCCACACATGCTACATCTCCATCTTGTAGTACCATAGCAGCCTGTGAGAATATTCACACAGGAAAAAAAAAACTTACATAGAAGAACCAAACCCTAACCAAATTCATTGAAGTTCCTGTGATCAAGAGAAATTTGCACTTCTAAATCACACTAACTCCAGTTAACTTTGAAATATCTCTACATGTACAGCAAGTTGTTCATAATGTTCTGGCACAGATAGAACTATTTCAAAATTAATTGGAGATTTTCTGTGATCATTAAATGTTTAAATTCTCAAAGTTTTAGATATCAAAATGCTCTTATCCTAAAGAGATTAAAGCATCTGATCATGGGGCTTCCCATTATACTTATGCCAAATTGACAAATAACTTGCACTCAACACTTGACCTAATTTAAGAAAAAAAAAAAAAAAATACAAATTCAGGAACTCGCAAGGACTCACAAGTCTGTTATTACCCATCAACCGAAATTAATTCACTATATGAGAACATCCTTCAACGCTCAAGCTCCAAGAAGATGAAAACACTTGGAAAATTCCTTCCTTTGCCAACCAAACTAGAGCCGACAAAAAAAACCCAAACTTAGCACCCACAGAAAATTTTCATTGGAAATGTTTGAACTATATTAAACTGCACTTAATATCCGAGATGAAGCATATGCAAAACTAGAGCACGAATTCATGAAATTATTTATCTACTGGCTCAGAACAGATATTCTGTTGAGAAACACTCCAGGTCTCCTCGTCTACACCACTTAATTCCCTGCAGTCCATTGTTGTTGGAAAGGCAAAGGATTCAATCACATAAATAACACAAAGATTTCACACATGAACACTGAGTTGCGGCTCTTCAATTAATCTAAAACTCTGAATCACAAAACTCTCTTTTTCTCTTGTAAAACAATGAACCCGTGAAGGGTATTTAATCTAATTGACATGCACACACTCTCACACATAATTGAACTTGATCAACTTGCTTAACTCACTCACCAAATCTAACTATAACTCAACTCAACTAATTCACTTAACTATTTGTCTAACTTCTGCATACAGGAAGTAATTATATATTTTAACACTCCCCCTTAATTACAACCGCTAAACTAAAACATAACTCATGACAACTCAAACATGCCTGCTGGTCTATGTCTCAACTAGGCTTACAACTCCCAAGTTTCTTTTGTGAAACTCAAACAAATCTACTGCTAATGGCTTCGTAAAGATATCAGCCAATTGATCACTCGTTCTACAAGGCTTCAAGTGAACTTCTCCATTGTTCACTAGTTCTCGAATAAAATGATATCTAGTATCAATATGCTTGCTCTTTTGATGAAACACACTATTCTTGGATAGTGCAATCGCTGATGTGTTGTCACAGTATATCGCTGTTGATCCTTGTTGTTTCTACTTGAGTCCATCCAATACTCTTTTTAACCATAGTGCTTGACATGCTGCTGAAGTTGCTGCGACATATTCTGCTTCTGCTGATGATAGTGTAACAATAGGCTGCTTCTTAGATGCCCATGCTATCACTCCTGAACCGAGATGGAAAACATAACCGGATGTGCTCTTCCGATCATCCAAACTTCCTGCAAAATCACTATCTGTATATCCAATCAATTCTTTCTTTTCTGTACTTGCATACATTATGCCATAATCTCTAGTTCCTGCTATGTATCTCAGAATTCTTTTTCCAACACTCCAATGTGTGTCTTTTGGAGTCTCCATGAATCTGGAAATCAGACTCACTCCCTGCATAATATCTGGTCTTGTAGCTGTGAGATACATGAGGCTGCCAACCAATATTTTGAATAGAGTTGGATTGACATCTGCCCCCTTCATCATCCTTACTTAACTTTGTACCCGTTGCAATTGGTGTAGGTATAGGTTTGGAATTATCCATCCCGAATCTTTTCAGCAAATTTGTTGCATACTTATTTTGACAAATAAAAATGCCTTTTTCAAATTGTTCAACTTCAATGCCAAGAAAATATTTCATGAGACCTAGATCTGTCATCTCAAATTATTTCATCATGGCTGCTTTAAATTCATCTATTTCAAGATCACCTGTAAAAATCATATCATCAACATATAAGCAAACTATCAAAATCTGTCCATGCTTATTTACCTTTGTGTATAAGGTAGGCTCAATGCTGCTTCTGCAAAATCCATTCTTGATCATATAACTGTCGATTCTGCTATACCATGCTCTAGGTGCTTGCTTCAGTCCATAGAGCACTTTCTTCAATCTGTAAACTTTATCTTCTTGTCCTTCAACTTCATAACCTGGAGGCTGCTGCACATAAATTTCTTCTTCTAAAATTCCATTCAAGAAGGCTGATTTGACATCCATCTGATACACTTTCCACTTGTTCTGAGCTGCTGTCGCTAGAACTTCTCTTACAGTATCCAATCTGGCGACCGGAGAAAAAGTTTCTCCAAAGTCTATTCCCGGTTGCTGCGAGAATCCTTTTGCTACAAGTCTTGCTTTAAATATGTCAATCTCACCTTTCTCATTCACTTTGGTCTTGTATACCCACTTCACACCAATGAGATTTTTATCTTTTGGTAAATCAACCAAATCCCATGTATCATTCTTTTCAATTGAATTCATCTCTTCATCCATGGCTTGCACCCAATTGTCATCTCTGATTGCTTCTTCAAACGAAGAAGGTTGGAATGCTAACAATGCAAAATTTGAACTAACATCCAAATCATCATAAATATCTTTCAAACTTCTCGTCTTTTTCTTACCTGATTCGCTGCTTGGAGAATTCTGATCTGTGGATCTGTTTGAAGATCCATGCTGCTCTGAAAATATGGGAGTCCTTGCTGGTGTGACTCTGTTTGGTGTCTGCTCTTTTGGTTCTTCCTGCTCCTCTTCTTCTACAAGAGCATCCTCCATCAATGGTGTTTGAGCATCGGTTAGTGTGTCTACAGTCCCATTCCATGACTCTTGCTCTTTGAACACAACATCTCTGCTAATGATTGTCTTCTTTGTGACAGGGTTATACAATTTGTAAGCTTTTGACTGCTCACTATAACCAGTAAATATACATTTTTCACTTTGATCATCTAATTTTCCTCTTATTTGCTTAGGCACATGTGCATAGGCTACACATCCAAAAACTCTGAAATGAGATACACTGCAAGACATACCTGACCATGCTGCTTCTGGAACTCTGTTCATCACGCTCTTTGTAGGAGATCTGTTTATCACATAAACAGCACATGCAACTGCTTCTGCCCAATACTCATTAGATAGGTGTCTCGCTTTCAACATGCTTCTTGTCATGTTCATGATTGTTCGGTTCTTCCTCTCTGCTACACCATTTTGCTGTGGTGTGTATCTGGTTGTAAACTGTCTTCTGATTCCATGTTGTTTGCAGTACTCATGGAATGCCTTCGAATCATATTCGCCACCACGATCAGATCTTAATACCTTGATTTGTCGATCACTTTGGTTCTCCACCAAAGCTTTGAACTCTTTGAAATTTGAAAAAGTTTCAGACTTCTGCTTCAAAAAGTAAACCCAAGTCTTCCTACTATAATCATCAATAAAGGTGAGGAAGTAACAACTTCCACCAATCGACTGTGTCCTCATAGGTCCACACAAGTCGGTATGCACCAATTCAAGCGGTTTCTTTGCTCTGTAAGAAACTCCTTTCGGAAAACTTTCACGGTGTTGCTTGCCTAAGATGCAACACTCACATGTGCTAGCAGGTTCTTTGATGGGAGGTAAACCTCTGACCATCTGTTTCTGCTGCAACAATCTTAAACCGGAAAAATGCAAGTGTCCAAACCGAAAGTGCCATAACCAGTATGCATCAGAACATGCAGTTGTAAAAGAACTAACCTGATCATTGTAGTTCATAATAAGAGGAAAGAGTCTGTTCCTCGTCATCTGCACCTTTGCAATCAGCTGCTTGCTTGGGGATTTGTCGTAAATAACACACTGTTGCCCCTAAAAGATAACTTTGTATCCTTTCTGCATCAGTTGACCAACACTAATCAAATTGTGTTTGAGTCCAGGGACATAGTATACCTCTGATATGGTCTTTGGCTCCCCTTGCTTGGTCACAATTTTGACCACTCCTTTTCCATCTACAGCTACAGTCTTGTCAGTCCCCAACTTTACCTCTGTCTGCACTGAGACATCCAAATTAGCAACCAAATCCTTGTTGCCTTTCATGTGGTTACTGCAACCACTATCTAATAGCCAGACCTTATCAGACGGTGCATGCATGGTGTTGCATGCTAGAAACATAGAGTTAGCATTTTCTGTACTAACATTAGCTCTCTGATCGCCTTGATCTGCAATCTTCTTCCTACAATCATGAGCATAATGACCAAATCTATTGCAGTAATAGCACTTTACCTTAGATTTGTCAGACCTTTGATTGTTATGAAAGCTTCTGCTGCTGCTGCTTCCATGTTGATGCTCATGATCGTCTCGGCCATCTCTGTGACCGCCATAGTTGCTGCCTCGTCCTCTGCCTCTCGATCGACCTCTGCCTCGACCTCTTGAAATATAGACTTGACTTTGGAAGGCAGTTTCCAAAGTGGAATCCTTATTTCTGTCTATCCTTGCTTCATGCGATAGAAGGGATCCCATCAACTCATCAATTGTGAGTTTTTCCAAGTCCTTTGCTTCTTCTATGGCTGCTACCACAACATCAAATTTGGTAGATAGGGATCGAAGAACCTTCTCGATCACTGTTCGATCTTTAATATCTTCGCCATAGATTTTTAACTGATTGACGACAGACATGACCCTATTCATGAAGGAATCAATGTCCTCTGTCTCCTTCATCTGCAGAACTTCGAAATCTCTCCTAGTATTCTGCAATTTAACAATATTAACTTTTTCCATACCTTGATAGCTTGTCGCCAAGGTGTCCCATGCCTCCTTTTCTGATGAGGTTATCATGATCTTCTGGAACACGGCTCGATCTACTCCCTGCTGGATCAGAAGCAACGCTTGCGCATTCTTTCGCTTATCTTTCTTCCACTGTTCCCTCTCTGCATTACTGAGGGCTCGTTCTTCTGCCTCATCTTGAGGTTCTGCAAACCCATACTTGACATGATCCTAGACATCATGCGCTTTTAGCATAGTTTCCATTTTAATAGCCCACATATCGTAATCTTTCCCATTGAAAGAAGGAAGTTGTGGCTAAAAGCTGCTTGTAGCCATATTTCTTCAAACAAAATTTCACTGCTGATATGCTTTGCAAAGCTTAAAAAAAAATCCTTTTAATAAAACCCTAGGTTTTATTATTTTTATTATTTATATAAAAATTTCTTAAAAAAAAATCTTTATATAAAAAAAAATCCTTTCTTAAAAACACTTATTATAAAACCTTCACCACTTAAAGCCACTTAAAACCTCTTTATCATATGCTTATGAAACACCCCTTTTCAAACCAAAACCTCACGTGCTTTTATGAGTGACTCATATAAAATTAAAAGAACTCCTTTTTGAAATATTTCAATCCTAAACACGTTTGAAACCATGGAAAATTTTATGGACTTTCGAAAGTTTTGTATTGGACTTTCGTGCTTTTCATAAGACTAACGCGTCCGCTCTTCACTACGGCTGAGTGCTAACGCATCTCCCGATCTATGGTGCTGTGTTAGTGCCTTAACACACCGGAACTCTAATATCCCGCGTGTTTCAAAATCGCGTTAAGTTTTTCATTTTTAACGCGGTTCTAAACAGTGGGAACCAGCGTTATAACACTCTATCTTTAATTAACAGCGGCGTTATAGCATAAAAACGTGGAAAAAAAATTTCCTTCTCACACACGGATGATTGCTAATATGTTTTTCTTCCATTCTCTATGACCTGGCTCTGATACCAATCTGTTGGAAAGGTAGAGGATTCAATCACATATATAACGCAAATATCTCACACATGAACAATGAGCTACGGCTCTTCAATTAATCTAAAACTCTTTGAATCATAAAACTCTCTTGCTGAATACAATGAACCCATGAAGGGTATTTAATCTAATTGACATGCACACACTCTCACACATAACTGAACTTAATCAACTCACTTAACTCACTATCTAACTCGCTCACCAAATCTAAGTGTAACTCAACTCAACTAATTCCACTTAACTATTTGTCTAACTTCTTCAGGAGGAAGTAATTATATATTTTAACAATTGTTACAGTAGCACAATGCATGTGATTAAACATTAAGTGCCTACCACCCATACATTTTCGAAGAGTTACTAGAGTCGTTTCGAGAACCTCAATGTAGTTGTCAAACTTCCACGAATGCGATTGGCCTCAGGTCTTCCCAAGGTGGGAAGCAACGAGAAAAGTTTGGATTGTGCGAGTGTTGTGTTAATTAAGGAACTGTATCCGGTCGCCCACCGGTAGTGCCATTACACCATAGTGTTATCTAACTTTGAATTCACAAATTCAAATTTTACTTGATAAATTGCATGTTACTTAAAAATTCAATTCAACTCAATTTATTATTTCCTTCCTTCCCAGTCAAATGTTGCGGTCATAGTAGACAATATAAATTATTTTAATTGGTTTATTAAGAATTAAGACTCAAACTGCTGTGAGACTTCCCCTTTGTTTCACATTACTGAAGGTACCTCGCCAACTTGGACCCCTGAGCTATATTTTAATGCCAACATACTCCACTGTCCGTCAAACAAATCTCACCTCACAGATCTCAAAGATATCGATTGGCTATTCTCTACAACCCTCTCGCATTACGAACCATAATCTTCTGTAAGGTACTTTTGGTACTTTTGTTTGTCTGATGAAGAGTGGCTTTCAGTCAGCACTAGGAATCCTTTGTTATTGTAGATATTTCATTTCATCATATCCACTGGAATCCAATTCATGGATCACGTCTGCATAATGGATTTCCTAATGTTGTTATTCACCATACTGCCTGCTCTACAATTCACCAAAGCTAGGGTTTTGGAACATCATGTGCACAATGCAGCCCTCTCGCAGTGGAATTCTGCGGTTATTTTCGATTCTGACCTCGACGCCATGGCTATGGCTTCCTCCAGAAAAAACTATAGTGCTCCCAGAAGACATTGGGAAAACTACTCAGGGTCCAATCCAGGGAGCAACCCTGAGATTTCAACCCACGTGACCAACAATACAATCATGGCAATAGAGCTTTTACAGAAAGAAGCCACGCCAAGAGTTGCCAGTAGCTCCAAGGTGTTGATTGGTATTGAAGAGGTCGCACCAAGCGAAGGCAACGCGGACATCCTTCACGAAATTCTCAATTCAGAGTTGGGCACATTGGTGTCAATGATGGGTTCGAAGAAAATATTCTTTCCTCCTCTGGAAATATCCCTGGAGTGGGGCATTGGAAGTGTTGTCTTCTGGTCTGAGCCCCGTAGTTGGGAATGCACACACAATTGGTGTTGCCAGCAGTCAATCAGAATTGGGAACTTTCAATAAGAATTCATGAAGAAATTGGTTAGTAGGGGCAGGCAGGACTCCACAAAGTTTGTTGATGGAGTTCAAGTAAATAAAATAGGTGGGTGCGCGGGTTGATTGTTGTAGATCAAATAGAAGAAATTATGGCTGTAAGCAAGCACGTCAACACAAAATTGTAAGTGCCCACTGACCCCGACCGAGGCTGTACGCCTGCCAGAATCAAATAAAAGATATCGGTGTCGCCTTCCCAAAAAAAGGAAACGTGCAAAATACAAACTAAAAGAAAAAAAAATTCACAAAAATATGGACATGAAAATTATATTATTCTACAAACTAAAAGAAAAATGGGGTCCAAATTCCTCACCATTTTTAAAGGAATTAATGGCAACAGAATGAGGGAAAGGTCACTGACGCGCAATATGTTCTTGGGTTATAATAAAGGTCAACAAGGTGAACGGTTGCACAAATTAAGATTTAGTTGACAGTTAAAGCAGTGCAATCTAATGGTGGAAAAGCGTCTAACATTGGATCTGACGGACAACAATAGTACATAGTAGCAGTAGAGGGAGTTGTCTTTAAAGAAGAACGGGTTACGACATAATTAGTTAAAAGGTCAAAAATTCAATTAATTTTTATATTATATTATTTAATATTCAAATAATATTTAATTATTATAATATTATATAAATTTCACTTATAAGAAATTATTTAATTTTATTAATATTCTTGTGGTAATGTTAGGATTATTAAAATGGATATATCAATTTTTCTTAGTTATATATTCAAATTGTTATTATTAATAAAATATTTTAATATCTTAATATTCTATTATAATTAATTACATTTCATTTTATTTTATTTTATTTGACCAAAAAGAAGAAGAAATTTATTTTCTATTAAATAATCTAAATTTCATTAATCAAATTATATTATAAAAATATTAATATGATATTATTTTATTTTATTTGTATTATATTTATATTAGACTTGATTAATTAACCATTTTTAGTTAAAAGATAAAAAAAGAGGGAGGATTATTTGTTATATGCTATATATAATATAAAAATAGGTTAATAAAATATCAATATAAGCATAAAGAAAGTATAGGGGAAGGAGGCCTACTTAAAAAATAAACCAACACTTTGGAGTATAGGGTAGGGATCTAACACTTGCTAATACTCCAACCATCATCTCTATTAAGGTTGACAAGCCTTTTTTCAATCTCCAAAGCCTCCCTTAACTTACGATGATGAAATGGTCAACACTGGCAACGACCTTAACCTCTTCAATGCAGATGTGATGGTTAGTATTTTCTGCATGTTCAACTAAAGCAGAGGAGTGGATCTTCCATGTTTTATGCCAACCGCATGTTCATCGATCCTTTGATTTAGTGATCGACCAGTTTCACCGATGTATGAAGTCCCATAGGAGCAAGGAATGATGTAAACGCCTTTTCTATCCCTATGATCCACAGGGTCCTTCATCAATTTCAGAGAGCTCTGAATAGTGTGAAGAGGTTTAAAAGTTGAATAAATATTATGCTTCTTAAGGATTTTAGCTATCTTATCCATGGTCCCTTATATAAATGGAAGGTGAACTACAGAGGACCAATCATTAGGATCTTTTTTATTCCTAGGACCTTTTTCAACCTTAAGAAAAGCTTTGAGGCCTTGGAACTTGCTATAACCATTCTTATAAAAAAACATTAAGGAGGTGGGATTTCACTTCCTTGAAATGGAATTCATCAGAAATTCTGACTACCCTGGTGGCTAAGGCGTTGAGAGCACCTATCTTCTGAGCATGGAAATGATGCGAACTAGTGTGAAGATACTACTTCGTGTGAGTCTTCTTCCGAAATATTTGGTGGGAGAAAGAACCACCATCTCTCCTCGAAATGAGAACATCTAGGAAGGGCACGCTTCCCTCAAATTCACATTCCATAGTGAACTTTATGGAGATGGATTGATTATTAAGATGTTGGAAAAAAATATCCAACTTTTCTTTTCCATGGGGTTAGATGGCGCAAGTGTCATCCACAAATATTTTCCAAAGTTTGGGTTGGAAAAGAGCCGAGGACATGGCCCCAGAATCAAAATCCTCCATAAAGAGATTAGCCACCACAGGGGATAAGGGGGAACCCATGGCAACACCACAAGTTTCTCATAAAATACATCTTCAAAACAAAAGAACTTAGAGGTAAGACAAATTTCAACAAGATGGGCAGTGTCACAATCAGTGATGCGATTGATGACATCAATAACATATTTAATGGGAATGATAGTGTATAATGAGCCCACATCGAAACTCACCAATTTATCATTAGGATGCACTTTTATGCCCTTTAAATCACTATTAAACGAATATGAATCTTTGACGAAGGATTCAGTATGACCGACGAGAGGTTTAAGTTTATTAGCTAAAAAATTAGCAAGAAGATAAGTCGGACCACCAGTGGTGTTTACTATGGGGCGAAGGGGGGCTCCTTCATTATGGGTCTTTGGAAGACCATAGATCCTAGGAGTGAGAGGGTTATTCTCAATAAGATTCTTACTGAGAGAGCCAACCGTGCTACTAGATTTTATGTCCATAACAACAGTTATAGAAACCTTTTTTAGAGGATTTTTATCAAGTTTCTTGTAACTCCCTGTTGTCTTGAGGGGTCTTGACCCGGGTTTAGAGTTTATGGATAAACAAATAAACCCTCCAATTATTGGCCCTTTCGGCAATGACCTGCTTGCGCAGATCAAAGTCTCACCTGAAGCAATATGGGGGAGTGTTGGAACGAGGTTTTCGCAACCCGAGGGAGAAAATAATGAAGTGGTCCTTAGTAAACCAAATTCAAACTTATACTAATTGTAAACAGATGCACACAACAATATAAAACATAATCAGAGAGAATGTGCAGTCTTTAACCATATAAAACAGAGTCGTTGTGCGTCTTAGCACATATAGAATATAACGTAAACAGATCCACATCTAAACAATGTTCAATTACTTAATGAGATTCATTAACAATCAATAAGAATGCATATATCCCTTGCGCAATAATCAATAAGTAAGAGAGAACGATGTGATATCAACAGAACATAAATAGTAAACAACTTAGATTCATAACATAATAAGTTCGCCAAAATTTGTCCTTTCTATTAGCTTCAGATCTGTTCAATACATCATACTTTCAATACATCAACTTTCCCTTACAAAACCCTTCCATGCACACAACCAACGTAGTCCGCATATAGCCAGGAGTAGGTCTCCGTGCACACAGCTAGTAGGAGCCTTTCAACCCAACCCAGACAACCCTTACAATGTATTACAAATGCATAAACTTATCAAACACCAATAATTCATGACATAGAACTTGGACTCGGTCTATCTATTTATATTTTCCTGGTGCTTAGATACTATGATATCAAACCATGGTTTGAGGCCCACATTTTACCCTTAAACCCATTTACATCAAAATTAGGGAGTTTGACCCACCCCAAAGCCCCTTGATTCAATTTCACAACACACACATAGCAAATTATACAAAATTACATGAAAATTTGTGCCTCAGGGGACCCCGCTCCAATAGACCCCCAACACAAACATGTGACTCATCCTGAGTCATTGAGGCGCCTGCTCCTTGATCTTAGCTTGAAGCGTGCTAACAAAATTTTGAGAGGGAGAACTAACTCTAAAATTTGTGCTGCGGCACCCCGCACTTGCTGAACCAAATTTTCTATTGTAGGCCCTTCAGTGGCCATTTCTATGCTGCTTTGATTTTGTTGGATTGTCTTTAGAGTGTTATCTAGTGTCTGTGAAATTTGAAGTGATTCTTCTGGCCATGGTTGCATGCATGATTCAAGTAGTTGTTCCTTCTGACACAAATATTCAATTCCTGTCTGAATGGTTTTGCACTCCTGCAGACGAGTGAGGCATTGAGAAAGAACCAACGTTGGCACCATTGTCCTGATTTCCTCGAACTACTGCTCTTTTAGGTGGAGTGCATCGCGTAGCTGCTGCACTACTAGATCATTTTAGAAAGTCGTCCAAAAACTCATAGCTTCATCTAACTCATAGTTTTTTTTTAAAATTTATCAGCCACTCTCTGCGCGCGAATCTCTGGTGGGGTCTCCAGTTGTAATTTCGTTTGAAGGTTTTGAATCTGCTGCTCATATTCAGTTCTGACCGTTCGCACCTCCGCATGCGTTGCTTTAACCGCGACAGCCAATCCTTGTAACTTTTCTTAGGGCGCAGTGGTGGCCAGAACAACTGGAATGTCTTGGCATACTTGGTGAATTTTGGCCACTTCTCGGCAAGCTGCTTCTGCTTTTTTCTTCTGTTGATGTGCCTACTTGGCATGCTCTTGTGCATCCCTTGTATTCATGTGCGCGATGACCTCTTTGTATTGAAGATCGTCCACGATCATTATGTGCATAAGGTGTAACTTGCCTGCCGGTAACACAGAAAGGTTAATATATACATCACCTGTTCCTCTGAATTAGAGACATCGGTTGGCATCCATCTGAATAGCTGGCAGGGGGATTTGGACGAAGCGACCATCCATAGAGGATGGTAAAGCAACGTCTAGTGGTTGTGCGCCCGTGACTTGCGCGTTGGTTCGGCTCGCATGAGCTATGCTCGCTTGAATCTAGCTCGCCTGTACCTTTAGCTCCTGTAGTCCCACTTGTACAAGTTTTAGCGCAAACTTGTATTGAACCTCCATATCTATCCAACGATCCTCAGTCGCAGAGGTGACAGTGTTTGCAATTTCATGCATGTCATCTTCTTTCAATGTCAGGACCTCCTTCCCTACCTCTTTGGAACCTTTCCTCTTCTTTCTCGATCCTCTAGTGGCCTGAGAGTCGCACTTAGTTCCTTTAGATGCTTCAACTTCCCCTGTCTCTTTCGGTGCAGATCCATTATTTTCTGGCACTATTTTTGTTTCTAGAGTCTCGTCAGTGGTAGAGTCTCTGTCACTTTCTCTGTAACTTTCTCAGTGGATTTCTCCGTTGATTTCCCTATCTGACTTCCAGTAAGCTGCTTTTTTTGTGTGCTTGGGTTCAACCAGGCTGGCGACCATTTTGTTGTCATGTGAAGCAAATAATCTTTGGTCACCAGGCATGGTAATTCGTACCATACTCCTTCTACAACGCCCTTTGCGTGGATGTGTATATTATGGAAGGTAGCTTTAAAATCCACTATTATCTTGTATTGGTCATATAAGGTAGGTGACAGTTGTGGCTTTGACTGCAGCGCTTGATTCAAAGTAGCACCATACAGAACCCATAAAATTTTGTTTTCTTTGGCGTGCACCGGGTCTTAAAAGTTCCATAATGTCGAATAGTGCGCAACTTCGCACATCTTTGGCTCAATATCTGGAAACTGTGTATCTTCAGGAGTATTCCATCCAATTAGCGCGATCAACAGTAACATCCAATCATACTGGAAATGCTTTCCTTCCTCCTGGGCCTCACACAAATTTTCTAAAAACTCTTTACACATGTAACTTTACCAATTGTAAATCACACCTTTTTCACATTTTCTTACGAGCGCAATGATGTGCACGGGCACCTCCTTGGGTTTTCACTTACACATCATCTTGCAGGCCAAGATGATCGTTCCAAAGCACACTGTTGGGTCATTAATTTTGTCGACAACAAATCCCCGACTCTTCCTTGTGACATTATACTTCTTTTTAATTTGATCAGCCACGGCTTTCTCCTGCGCCTTACCGCTGAAATTAGCAATAGGGTCGGCTCGTTTAACAGGCAGACCTGTGATTCTGTGGATCAACTCAACGTTAATAAGGATGCGCTCTCCCAACCAGAGCGCGTCATCATGTACTAAATCCAACAACTGTCTGACACATATATCATTTATGGGGTTGCACCCAAAATGAGGGATCTGGAGAAAATTGAGTAGACCTGCCTTGTGTAGACCTAGGACCCATATTTTTGGCTCAAGGCGGACAATGCCTCCTTCATAGGTAATCTGGTCTAGGTATATCTTTGGTGCAAGCTCTGGGAACTTTTCGACATCGACGATGTCCTAATCATCAAATCTTAGTTGTGGAATCTTTGTGAACATAACCCCTTCCATCAGGACATTATCAGGGATCAACGATATTTGAATAATCGCGCGTACCTTTTCTAGGTCCTTAGGTACTCTGATAGATGGTTTACATGGCGCAATTTAACTTGGTAGCCGAAATAATGGGGCCACTTCGACCACATCCTCTTCTTCCTCCTCAATAGTTTTAGGGAACTCTGGCATAGGTCGTTTCATCTTCTCACCCGCTGAAGGGCGCGACCTTGGGGTCTTTTCTCGGGGAGATTTTCTCGTTCAAGACAATTTCCCCTTCTTAATCTTAGAGGTCGCAAGCGTTTCCATAATTGGAACTTCAAGCGCAATAGGGTCATCACCCAGTCCTGTGCCTGTCATATTTTCAAGAATAGTGTAACCTAGCCCTGCTCGGCGCAATGCACTTGAACCCTAGATCCAAAACAGACATAGACACAGAGTACACAGTGATAATAAAGGAGCTTAAGGCAAATCATTCACTCAGAAATCAAAGGGAACTATTCTGACCCCATAGGTCATATTTATACTTGTGGCGCGTCTTCAACGACTCCTTGTGCATTAAGAGGCTCCATTACTGAAAAAAAGTCCCAAATATGGTAAAATACCTCCATTAAATGCATCCTAGATGATCCAAAAAATGGTTATAAATTTGTATTTTCCAGTTTCACTGTTCCAACGACTATTTTTTGACACCTCTGCGACCTAGTCAACCTCCTCGCGCAGCTACCATGCGCGCATCGCACCTTACTATGCATATATTCCAAAGCTAAAGGTAACCATCTACAGGTTGTCCCCCCCCACAACATAGGCTTATTGACCAGGTAATTCAAAGCATATCGAGTAGTGTACATCACATCCCTTAACAACTGCAAACTTCTCTGACATTTGTCATCCCAATGGAGTGTCACACCTTTTATGAGTAATCTGGTCATGGGCGCAATTATCAACTCATAATTTGGAATGTGCTTCTTGTAATATCCAACAAGGCTCATCGTGGAGTGCACTTGTCTGATATTCGTAGGCGAGGGAATCAGGGCTCCATCGACCGCGCACGATTCCCTAGATTCCACAAGTTCCAGTTGGCTATAATTCACAACCTTAATTATTGGCACATTAATAATTTCTGGAATCAAAGCTTGATCAACTGTATCAAATCCATTCTCAAAGCTAAATGTAAGAATAAAACTCTCTGTCAGCGCAGAACATTCACTAGTGCCTCTGCGCAACTCTGTCTCCAAGTACCATTCAGTATGCACCTTTCCCAACGTGTGAATAAACATATGGACCCATTCAGGTCTTGGATCTGCACCCCATACCTAATTCCATCTTGCCAAATGTCTGTGTGGATCCTCCTTTCCAGAGTACACATATTCCATTTTAATGACCAGACATTCAAACAACAATCTAATCATGCGCGCATATTCCTCCTAATTTCCCATATTCTCCTTATGAGTTTCCCACCATCTTGTTTGGGTAGCGCGCAAGCCAAGATCCAAAGAATGCAATCCCTGTCCTTTAGGCACGGTCCTTTCAAGCTCTCCTATAAACATGTTCACATCAGTTGAGCCATTGTAGTGTGGTAAATCATGTACCTCAGATGTTATACAACGCAAAGATCGGGTCACGCGATTACAACGCAGCGCAGATACGTCATGCTATCTATTCTGCCAATTTTCTAGTTCTTCATCAGAGTCTGAAAAACAAGAGCTATCCTTCTCCCACTTAAGATTCCCATCTGCTGTTGGATTAATCTAGTTTTCTTCATGCAAGGTCAGCTTATAGATTTGATCGATCTCATCCTCATCACAAACTGGTTCAGTATACCTTTGTCCTTCTGTAGGATCTAGATGAATGATTACCCTGACTCCATTACTTTCAAACTCCATCCTCATTTTCTTTAGATTGATAACACCATCCATGTCAATGGCCCAATCCAATCCTAATAGTTCAAGATAGAGATCAGTATCGTCTACAATTTGGATAACATCGAAGTCTGCCATCACCCTAATGCCTTATATACTGACCACAACCTACAAAAACCTCCCTAAAGGAATGATATTCTGATGATTGGTCATGCACAGTTGAATGGTAAACCACTCCAGCTTTGTCTCTCCCATGCACTTCCATGTTTGCTTAGGTAGAACATTAGCATCCGATCTCAGATCTAAAATAACTTGGCCCATTTCACAAGCACCAATCTGCGCGGTCATACGCATCTCCCTACCTATTCTCTTCTTGTTATTATAAATTTTGTTGAATACGTGTTGTTCTACCATCAATTGTTCTTTCTCTACATAATTATCTATCAACACCTATAGATTTCGACTGCCTTCTTGTTGCGTAGTAACTTTATAGATGCTTGTAGAAATGGTTTTATATCATCATATCCTCCTGCTTCCTTCATTGTTCTACCAAATGTTGATGTACTTCCTTATGCAAATTCTTTCTGCGCTTCAATAAAGGTCTATTTTGCATGTTGGAGATTAAAGCCTTCTTTGTTTTCTGGTGCTTTACGGATCCAAACATCAGTGGATGGTTTCTTTCCTTTATCTTCATTTGTGGCTACACCTCTCCTAGTAACCACATTATCACTGGGATCTTCTTCATGAGTTTCTGCGCGAACCATTTGAAGATTTTGTGTTACGGTCTGCACCTTCTTTTCCGTCATTTTAGAAAGACAGGAAAATCTTCTATGACATGATAAAATTGTCTACAGTACTTGCAATATTGTCGTGTTGGATTCGAACAGTTGCATGCATAATGGCCAACATCTCCACAATTATAGCAAATGAATTGTCCTCTTCCTCGGCCAGCTAATCCACCTCCTCGACCTCTTCCTCTTCCTTGAAATCCTTCGCGCTCAGAAGGGGATTCTGGTGATGTAGGCTCAGCCTGCATTCTATATATTTCAGATTTATCTAACATCATATCAAAGTTGCGGTATTATTGCTCATCATGCCCTAATGACGAACTAAATTTGCAAAACAACTGCTTCAAGTCGGGTTGGTACTTTCCGATCCTTGGGCAAGAATCTGTGTCATGTAATCCAAAAATTTGACATATAGTGCACCACATAGGATTCTTCAATGGACTAGGACCTCCAACATTTAGACAATTATTGAATACAAGACACTGGTCTTTATGGTGCCTATAAGCTTTACATTTTATACACCAAACTTCTGCGCAGACCTCCTTGCCCTTGTCCTTGCACAAAATTTGAATTTCTAGATGCATGGATTCCATCTGATTCTGAATCTGTTGTGTTCCTAGCACAATAGGTGTTGGGGTACCTCCCAACTTCATTGCAACCTCCACAGCCTCAGCTTGTGTGGAAATATTTTGCTGACCTAAGGGTTGACGCATATGTGGGAGCAACATAACAATGAACCATTCCTTATGTTGAGTATCATCAATAACAAATCCACCATGTCTGATGGCGCGCTTCAACCCTGGATCGGCCTCCCATACAAATTCATTATCCTCGTGATGAATATCCTTCATTTATGTCACTAGCTACACGTATGACTTAGGTTTCTTAAACTGATCTTTCGGGGTTGCTTTGATTTGTTCCAACGTAGTATTAGGGTTTTCTTGAGCGTACCTGATGTACCAATCTAACACGCGATCTTGGAATGAAATAGTCAACTGCGCCTTTCTAATATCAATATTGTTAATTTGCTGTGCCTGCCATATGACCTCAGTCACAAACCAAAATTGATTAGTGTCCTCATTTCCAATGCCTCTAAAATTAGGTAACTTAATTGATGAAACCATATCTACTTAAGGGGGAGGTGGTAGTGGTGGAGATGGACTGCGCGGTGGAGTAGGTGATATGTGATGTAAGTGAAGAAGTGGAGTGGATGGAGTTGGAAAAAGGCTCAATGGTTTCCAGTGTGATGATATTTCTTCTTCGGGATCACTTGAGCTAGCAGTTTCTGAGTTAGGTTCATTATCAGACCTAGGCTTCAGAGGGCTATAAATATTTTGTTTAGAATCTTCGAGGTAAACTTTTCCACTGTGCGTAGTTGGACCTCTTTGATGCATTCAAACAGTATGTTCGCATATACAATCTCATTCATACAATATCATTTTCAACAATAATTTCAATGAGCGCAAGAACTTACCTCTAGGGCCTTCGAAAAACCTTCCTTCTACTTTAGAATATGACAAAAATTGATTAATGGAAAATTCAGTCGCAAATCCTCCCAATAGGCAATCGATCCAATGATCTACCGCACTAATGATCTTATTGTCAAATTTCTCTACTTGCTGGATCAATTCAAGAGTCCACTCAATGACCACGTCGCCTTTTATGCAGTGATGGAATTTAGCTAAGCGCGACAACCACTCGTGTAGTTTGTGCGCAAAGGAACAAAATAATATTTCATGCACTTCTGTATAAATATATTTATGCACCCACTACTCTTCAGACAAATTAGTACTTATATTCTCCTGGAGCGCAAATTCAAGGATCTTTCTATCCAGCCAAATCTTATAATTCGTTTTGTGACGAATGCCACAACATCAAATCTCCCTCAAAATGATCCCGGTCCTGGCAACAGAACCATTTGTTGGCTTGAGGGGTCCTGACCCAGGTTTAGAGTTTATGGACAAACCAACAAACCCTCCAAATAATTTCCCTTTTGGCAATGACCTTCTTGCACAGATCAAAGTCTCACCCGAAGCAGTATGGTGGGGGGGGGGGAGAGGTGCTTGAACCAGGTTTCTGCACCATGAGGGAGAAAATAAGAACCAGGTTTCCGCACCCCGAGGGAGAAAATAATGAAGTGGTACTCAGTAAACCGAATGAAAATTTATACCATTTGTAAACAGATACGCGCAACAATATACAACAGAATCACAGACAATGCGTAGAATTTAACAATATAAAGCAGATTCGTTGTTTGTCTTAGCAAAAATAGAATATAACATAAACAGATTGAGATCAAAACAATGTTCAATTACTTAACCAGATTCATTAACTATCAATAAGCATGCATATATCCCTTGCACAATAATCAATAAGTAAGACAAAACTGTGTGATTTCAACATAACATAAATAGTAAACAACTCAGATTCATAACATAAGAAGTTTGCAAAAATCTATCATTTCTACTAGCTTCAGATCTGTTCAATACATCATACTTTAAATACATCAACTTTCCCTTACAAAACACTTCCACACACATAGCCAATGGAGTCCGCACACAACCAGGACTAGGTCTTCGCGCACATAGCTAGAAAGAGCCTTTCAACCCAACCTAGACAACCCTTAGAACATATTAAAGACGCATAGACTTATCAAACATCGGTAATTCATGACATAGACCTTGGAATATATCTATCTATTTATATTCGCCTAACACGCAGATACTATGTTAGGTCCCTATAATACTAGTGTATCCCCTTATTATTATTGGTAGTATAGCCCCCTTATTGTTATTGTTGTACCCATGTAGTTCCCATAATGTTATTATTGTGCCCTTACATTATTATTGTTAGCTCGGCTATGATTATATTGTGACCCCATGGACTCTTATATATAGAAAGGAGGTTTTGTCATTTTTATCATCCAATAATTGTTCATTTATGTAATGTAAAGGAGGCTTAGCCCTTGAAGTGGTTGATTTATAAGGCATTGATGTCTCTTTTATTCTATTTTTGGAGCTGGTTTCATAACATTTGGTATCAGAGCTTTGGATTCTAGGGTTTCGCTGCTTCAAACAGGTCATCATGGAATTTTCGCTATAATTTTTATTTTACGAAGGTTCAGAAGCTAAAAAAAAACCCATTTGTGAAGAAATCCTAATGAACATAGTGTAAAAATTTTAGATCTTGGTTCGCAATATTTTCGAGGATATCATCTATGGAAGTTAAGGTTTTTGCAGGCTCCCGAATTTCATCTCAAAGAGGTGACCTTGGGAAAATAATCATAACTCTCTCTTTGAGGATTGGATTGGAATTCTGTAAGAAGTGGATGAAATTACATGAAATTTAGTTTTGTTTGTATCAATTTTAGAGCCAAAGGATAAACCATTGACACCCCATGCCGTACAAGTTCACTCTACTGAACGAGTCCATAATTAGATCATTGTGGGAGATTGGGAATAACTTTGTCTTGAAGAATCCAAATCAGGTCAAACTTGTGCCATTGGAAAGAGGACTCAGAGGGATAATACATGATATAAATTCAGATCTTTAAGATTCGAAATAACAGAGATAAATCAGGTAAAATATAGACCTCCTAAAAAGCAAGAAAAAGATGTGTATTTTTTAAACAAGTTTGCATAACATTTGTTTGAAAAAATAGTTTGAAGTGATTCCAAGGGAATATTGAAGCATAGATATAAGTATTTGAGTTATATAATGCATCCCAAAAATAATTCCACACCCATTAAGCCCTCATAATTTTCTACTATGACGCATGAAGAGGAAGAATTGCAGTATGATATATCAAAATTACGGTACCAAGTGCAACAAATTTTGATGTTACACAGAGCATTCAAAGATGACATAGATGGTTTAAAAGCATAAATGGAGGCTCATTTGGACGGTTTGAAGGATCAAATGAAAGCTAATATGGATGATAAAGTAATGGAAGATCACATCGAGCATCAACAACAAGTTCTCCAAATCTCAAAGGATAACCTAACTTTGGTGCAGAATCGAATGAGACAATAGGAAGATCAACATCGCAATGAAAGAAGTTCTGAAGCAGTCACAAAAACAAGAACTCGACAACTACGAAATCGATCAATTTCAGAGTATCCCAGTAAGTGGAAGAACTTACCCACTGAAGATTCCACATGGGGGGATGAGAATTTTATACAAAAGCATCCATAAATAATCAAGCGTCGAGGACAACACTTGTTTGATGGAGAGGGGTATGTTAGGTCCCTATAATACTAGTGTATCCCCTTATTGTTATTGGTATTATAGCCCCCTTATTGTTATTTTTGTAGCCATGAAGTCCCCATATTGTTATTATTGTTCCCCATAATAGCTCACTATTGTTATTGTTGTGCCCTTACATTATTATTGTTAGGTCTTCTAGGATTATATTGTGTCCCGATGGACTCTTGTATATAGAAAGGAGGTTTTGTCATTTGTATCATCCAAGAATTGTTCATTTATGTAATGTAAAGGAGGTTTCCCCCTCGAAGTTGCTGATTTCTAAGGCATTGATGTCTCTTTTCTTCTATTTTTGGAGTTGGTTTCATAACATACTATGGTTTCAAACCATGGATTGAGGCCCACAGTTTACCCTTAAATCCATTTACATCAAAATTAGGGAGTTTGACCCGCCCCAAAGCCCCTTGACTCAATTGTGCACATAGCAAATTATACAAAATTACATAAGAAATTGTGCCTCAGGGGACCCCTCTCCAACACTCCCACTATTATATAAGTGGTTTAACATCTTCCTGTGGTAGTCCTCTTTGTTCAAGATCACCACAACGCCTCCTTTGTCAACTTTAAGAACAACGATATCTTGGATGTTTAGCTATAAATACTTCAAATTACCATATATAATATTATTAGATATGTGTTATTAAAAATCTATAGTAAGGGTAAGGTCTTGAAATAATGAGTAGATTAAATAATAATAAAATAAGACTTGTGTAGTTATTTAAATAGACTAAACCATTTCAATTTCCAAATCATTACGTACACATCAATCTCATTAATATTGAAGTTGGAAGGCAACCACTATGTACACATCAATCTCATTAATATTGAAGTGGGAAGTTATTGTTGTTATTAAAATGCTAATTTTTTTAGAAGTGGGATTTATTTTTATTTTTATTTTTTCTATTCCTAAATAAAGATTAAGATTGGTTTTTTTAAATCTACAATATTGATTTTAAAAAAAATCAATAACTTATATATTAAATTTTATGATCCATTTGACAACAATTCTGATGTGAGTTCCCTTTTACTAATCTCATTGTCAACATAGGATGGCAAACATCCCAAGGTTCATCTTATGGGAGATTTTGAAGGAGCATAACAAACGAACATTTAAGAGTATTGGGGACTCCACTGACTTTATTTGGTAAGTTTTCCTAAATAAAATAAGGTAAAAAAATTATTATCTTCCTTGGTCCTCCAAAGATTGGGAATGCAATCCACCTAAAACATTCATTCTAACCAAAATGGGTCTCTTCCCCTATTCATTATGGCAGACTCCCTCTATCCCCAAGTTCTTCCCTTCTAGCCCTTCCTTTTGATCCCCCCTCTATAGGACTTCATCAAACTTAATTTCGGTGAGGCCTTGAAAGAAGATAGAGGCAAATCCAATCATGGTGGAGTATTTCATAACGCTAATGGGAATATTCCACATGTTTATGCATGTGACATAGGCATCAACATTAATAATGTTGTTGAAATATCGGCACTAGAGCAGGGTCTCTAAATTTTTATCTGCAAACGATTTCACAAACTCGCCATTAAAGGCGATTCCAAGACCATTATCAATATTTGTTGCAAAATCTAATGTGGATTAAATCTTTTCAAAGTATTTAAGAGTTGGGGGTTGGAAGCTCAAATAGGTAATACTACAAAACTCTTGCAAAAAATCACAGTTACCCTCCTCTCTCATGTCCGTAGGGAAGGCAAAAAATTGGCTGACAAGCTAGCCAAATTTGGTCTCAACATAACATATCATCCCTTTGACTTGGATTGGAGAGAGAACATTCCAGAATTCATACTATCTCACTGGCAAGATCTAGCTACAAAGGACCTTATCCGACCGCCAAGCAAGGTGCCTAGGAGCGGGCGTCCCCCCCTTGCCTTGATATGATTTCAGCTCACATGAAAGGGGATTGTTGCTCCCACTATACTTGGCACATTGCATGCACTCTTGTTACTTCATTGATCATGGCACAAAGCCAACATAAAATTAAACATCATTTGAACATTGCAGGCCACATGGGGATGTATAAGAGGACTTAGCAGGAGAATTCTATTATATTGTCAAATATTGAGGAAAAAATTAACAATATAGACCGCAAGTTTACCATTCTATCCAAGAGATCAGCCAACAACTCATTCTCCTTGGATGAGGGTAGTGACAAGCCAACACGGATGCATGGAGATTCTACGAAATATTTGTTATGACTCACTGAATTTTTGCTTGTATCACTAGTAGTCCTGTATGTCCTCTTATGTCATTGTATGTCAAGGTTTGACATAGCCAAACTATTTTTAGAAGTTTCTATTTACAAGATTCTCTAGTTAAATGAGGTCTTAGCAACCTCAAGACTTTAAAATTAAGTTATTGGTCTGGTTTCCCTTCGAACAGACTAGTAGCAAAAAAAATTGGTATATGTAATCCTCATTTGACATAATGCAAAATTCTTAACATAATATGTGTGTGTGTGTGTGTTGAATCTCTCTTCATTAATATAAAATATCATGTTTATATCTAATGAGATGCTCAGTGTAAAAGCTCAAAAATGAAAGTGCTCAGAATTGAATGGAAACTGAACGAAAGCGAAGAGCTCATCGCCAAGAATACGACACAATTCGTTTCGTCAAAAACAGAGTCTAGATGAAGAAGATAGAGCCTGCTGTTAATTTTCCTAAACAATTAAAAAATTTTCAGAAGTGACAGGTTGGTGACATGGTAGCATAATCAGCAAATTTAAAATATTTTGGGAATATTCTTCAGTTTCGCCCAATGAAACTGTGACAAGTGCCACTGCAGGATTCACCAATTTGGTTTGAAGGTGAATTTTTTTTATGAGTTTCTCCTAAGGTTGAATTCGATTTTTTTATATGGGGACAATCCAACCAGAGGCTGACACGTGGTATAGCCAGGGGCCGCCATGTGCCCCCTCTGGTGGACCTAGGTTTGGAGCATGGTTAAATTATGGTTTAAATCTGAAATTATAACATATGGTCGAATTGCATTTTTTTATATCAAAGTCTGTTGGCATATACATTTTCCAAAGTCCAAGTTGTAATATATATGGACACATTTTTTTTTATTTTTATTTTGGTAGTTTAGACTAATCCTAATCACCCACGGGTTTCGAACCAATGACTTTGCATACGGAGTTCCTTAACAGTGCACTCCATCACCGATTGCTCTACACCACGTGGGCTATATGGACGCATTTTATTATATTATAAGGTTTTAAACATTATGGTAAATGATTCGATGGAAAAAATTCTATGCACAAGGCTGGGTGGAGGTTGGGGCTCGACCCCACGACCTCCCCCACAACAAACGCCAAGCATACCAATACACCACTGCCACGAGACTTAATAGTCTATGCCCTTGAATTCTATTTGATATCAATGTTAATGTACAACGGGGGTTTGGAGGGGGCCAACCCCCTCCCCATACGACCGTTATACCATAACAAACGACGAAGTTCTAATAAGAGCGTGGATTATGGTAATAAGCTGTAGGTTTTAACCTTGTACATAAATTATGTGCAAACGAATCTTAATGACAGAAAATAAACAATAGCGAGAGCATAAAACATGAAACATATATACACAAAGATTTCCCCCTGGATCCCAAATCGGGACTACCAACTTGATTTTTCATTATATTCCTTTTATTGTTACAACACACACACACACACACACACACACACACACACACACATGCCGAAGCATTCATAAACCCCGATCCATTAACCCTAGATTAGAACATAATCGTACTTCCCTTGACCGAATCTACAAAATTCTAGAGGCCGAAAACCATCATGCCCCAAAACCATGTGCAAATCCATGCACAAAACCATGGGCGAGTCCACCCACCAAAAAATAGGGTCCAAAAAAGTTTCTCCGAGGTGCTACCCGAACCCTGAACAGGAGGAGCTGTCGCCCCCCTGGTGACCCCCCCTTGTGCGTGTGGCTAATTTTGGAAAGAATATGGTACATACAAAACATAAGCAAGGTTAATTATGCCTAAACAAACATTTAAGCGCTAATCCATTTCTAATACCGACTTGTATAAAACGTGTTTACTGTGCCATTAGCCACATTATCCATTTTTAAATTTAATTAAACTGCAGTTATTTTGGTGGAATTTTTGGCAAAACCACCATTTTAGGAGTTACCCCCAAAATTGGCGGCCCTAGCTGGAGTCTTCCCCAATTTTGGGGGCAATTTACTAGGCAATTTTGTTTTGGCCATATATTTGGCAAAATCCGACCAAATTGAGAGCAAGAAGAGTCATTTCTGAATGATTTGGACATTCTCGACTCATTGAAGCGGGTTTCAGGAGATGGAGGTGAATGTAAACAACATTTTATTCACATTTGAGCTAATACAGAGGGCCAAGCCATGGAAGTTGGACCAAGGAGATGTAGCCGAGGAGGAGTGAACTCCTTCATCAAAACACTGTGTTAATGGATCAATTGTGATGGTTTGTTGTACTTGTTATTGATGTTGTTCAAGATTTATTTTTCATGCTTTATGCTCTTAAATTTAACTTAAAAACTCAATTCAATTGCCTGTTTGACACTCATAAACACCAAGGAAACCTATGCACATAAATCATAATATCAACAAATAAATTTTAAATATGTAGATGAAATTAGCACAACAAAACTAACATTCAAATTCATATCAATATCTTGATTTTTTCAATATATCCAACATATAATAATAACAATAATAAATTTCTATGCATAACATTATTAAATAAAAGTTATTGGAAATCCATATCAAGATGCATAACGTTATTAAATAAGAAATATTGGAGATCTATATCAAGAATGAGGCCTTTAAATCATGAGTGAAAAAAAAATGATAATAATAAGGCTTTAGTGATCTTTTAAGTTTTCTAAAATATAGACTTAGACCATTTCAACTTCCAAGTACCTTGGAAGGAAATCACCATGTACACATGAATCTCATCAATATTGAAGTGGGAGGCACTTGTTACCACTCGGTAACCTATTGAATATATGCTTTTTTTTCTAAAATTAGGATTCTTTTCCATTCCTAATTAAAGATTTCAATTTATTTTTTTCAATCTAGTATATTAATCTATAAAAAAGCAATACCTTTTATATTAAATTTCATGATTTAAATAATATTAATTCTAAATATGAAGTAATAATATTGTAAATTTAAAAATATAATATAAACATGTAAACATTGAACTCCTTTTCATTAATAAAAGGTGTCAAATTTATGTCTTGATCATGTCAATATATCCAGACATAAGAAATTGCCATATATAACGTTCTTAGGCAGGAGTTATTAGAAATCCATAGCAAGAGCAAGGCCTTGAAATAATGAGTGAAATAAAATGTGATAATAATAAGGTTTGTGTGATTCTTTAAATTGTTTAACAAATACACTAGATTATTTCAAGTTCTAAATTGTTAGGTCCCTATATTACTAGTGTAGTCCCTTATTGTTGTTAGTGTAACCCCCTTATTGTTATTATTGTACCCCCGTAACCCCCATATTGTTATTATTGTGCCCTTAAATTATTATTGTTAGGTCGGCTAGGATTACATTGTGGTCCACTAGGATTACATTGTGGCCCCATGGACTCCTATATATAGAAAGGAGGTTTTGTAATTTGTATCATCCAAGAATTGTTCATTCATGGGTCGTATTGGAGGTTTCTCAGAAGTGGCTTATTTCTAAGGCGTTGATATCTCTTTTTTCAGCCATAGAGGGAGATTTCAATGGATTTTATCACAGGTTTACCTAAGTCTCAAGGAAAGAGTGTCATCATGGTGGTAGTTGATAGACTTACCAAGTATGCACACTTTTGTGCATTATCTCATCCATTTAAAGCAAGTACAGTTGCTACTACATTTATGGACAGAATTCAAAAGCTACATGGAAGCCCAAGGGTTATTGTGAGCGACAGAGATCCCATTTTTACTGGAAATTTTTGGACTGAGTTATTTTATTGTTTGGGTACTCAATTAGCTCATAGCTCATCTTATCATCCTCAATCTGATGGTCAAACTGAGATAGTAAATAAATGTTTGGAAGGATATCTTCGTTGTTTTGTATCTGATAAAGAAACACAATGGGTCAAGTGGTTACCTCTCGCTGAATGGTGGTATAACACTTCCTTCCATACTGCAGCAAAAATGACCCCATTTATGTCACTTTATGGATATCATCCACCATCGATCACATCATCTTTAAGGGAAAATTCGAAGGTTCAAGCAGTGGAAGATCACATCGAGCATCAGCAAGAAGTTCTCCAACTCTTAAAGGATAACCCGAATTTGGCACAAAATCGAATGAAACAACAGGCAGATCAACATCGTAGCGAGAGAAGTTTTGATGTAGGAGATTGGGTATTTTTACGGCTACAACCATACAACCAAATGTCCCTCAAGCAAGCAAAGAAGGATAATAAATTATCGCCAAAGTACTATGGTCCTTACAAGGTGTTGCAAAAGATTGGTACTATGGCATACAAATTGGAGCTTCCTGCTTCTTCGCGAGTACATCCAGTTTTCCATGTTTCATGCTTAAAGAAGGTTATGGGTGAAAATCTTCCAGTTCAAACAGTATTGCCAGAACTTGATGGGGAAGGGAAAATCATATTGGAACCTGAAGCAGTCATGGAAAAAAGAACTCGACAACTACGGAATCGATCAATTTCAGAGTATCTCATCAAGTGGAAGAACTTACCCACTTAAGATTCTACATGGGAGGATGAGAATTTTATACAGAAGCACCCAGAGCTACTCAAGCATTGAGGACAACACTTTTTTGAAGGAGAGGGGCATGTTAGGTCCCTATATTACTAGTATAGTCCCTTATTGTTGTTAGTGTAACCCCTTATTGTTATTATTGTACCCCTGTAACCCCCATATTGTTATTATTGTGCCCTTAAATTATTATTGTTAGGTCGGCTAGGATTACATTGTGGCCCACTAGGATTACATTGTGGTCCCATGGGCTCCTATATATAGAAAGGAGGTTTTGTAATTTGTATCATCCAAGAATTTTTCATTCATGTAATGTATTGGAGGTTTCCCACTCGAAGTGGCTTATTTTTAAGGCGTTGATATCTCTTTTCTTCTATTTTTGGAGCTGGTTTCACAACATAAACATCTTGTAAGGAAACTACCATGTACACATGAATCTCATCAATATTGAAGTGTGAGGCAATTGTTATCACTTGCTAAATTATTACATACAACCATTTTTCTTGGAGTAAGATTAAGATTGACTTTCTAATATGCTAATATATAAATAATAATGATTTATATATTGAATTTTACGATCCAATTGATAATAGTTCTAAATATGAAGTAATAACATTGTAAATTCGCACTTCCTCAAACTCTGTTCCAAAGCCATCTCGTTGATCAATCTTCACACATTCTAGATCCCGAGAAATGGCAAAAAAATTAAGATTTGGGAGGATTGCATCATGAATAATCCCCCCTTTGTTGAAATCGACTCTCTCCTTGCGCTGCGAAATTGGATGTCCAACGCCGATTTCAAAACATTGTGGGACATCTCGTGCTGGGTGGACAAAAATTGGCAAAGTTGGAACCTGCCCCATGTGCCTTTGGAACTGAAGAGTGAATGCGATGCATTTTTTGCTCTCTTGAACGGTATGGCTCCAATCCTAGCATGGAGACAGGACAAACATGGCTTAGAAATTCAATAAGGTTGCTATTCAGTGTCATAGGGATATATAAAATTGCTGTAGCAGCCACACGTCCCTCCAAATCTTGTGACTTGGAAGGGGCTTTGGAGCCACAAGACCATACCAAAAATTGATTTTTTCTGTTGGCTCTTGTGCCATAACAGAATCTTAACAGAGGACATATTGAAGAAAAGAGGCTTTCATGGGCCATCAAGATGTCGAATGTGTTGCGAAAATGAAGAGAATGCTTGTCACCTAATGCTGGAATGCAAATTCGCAGTAGAGATATGGCAGGAACTTCTGAGCCCTTGGAAAAACAATCTTATTTTTCCCACCTCCATCTCTGATTTGTTTGCAAATTAGCTGCACAATTATCCAGGAGCATTCCCAAAAAATGAAAGTTTTAAGGTCGCTTGGCTCTCTTTGCCAAAGATCATTTGTTGGCAAATCTGGCTTGAGAGGAATAAGAGAGTCTTTAGGGACAAAATGCAGGATGTGAAGCTTATCATGGTCAAGATCAAAAGCCAACTGAAAGAAAGTTCGGGTGATCTGTTTGAGGAAACAAATCTAAGTCATTAGGACTTGGAATGGGGCATTATGATGGATCTCCAATTTTCTGAAGTTGTAAGGCAAAGCAAAGCAAATAAAGAATGGAAAATTAGAGGGAATGATAAATAAATTTCATATTGGTCATTGAAGCAATCTAAACACACCTTATTCTTTGATGGGGTAGCCAAAGGTAATCCTGGGTAGGTTGGGGCAGGAGGTGTTATCAAGAACATAGATGACAAAATTGTAGGTTTTAACCCTGAACAGAAATTATCTACACACGAATCTTATAACAGAAAATAAACAATAGTGAGAGCATAAAACATAAAACAGATAAACACAGAGATTTCCCCCTGGATCCCAAATTGGGACGACCAGCTTGATTTTTCATTATATTCCTTTTAGTGTTACAACACATATATATACATGCTGAAGCATACATAAACCCAAATCCATTAACCCTGGATTAGAACATAGCCGTAGTTACCTTGACCGGATCTACAAAATACCAGGGGTCGAAAACCATCATACCCCAAAACCATGTGCAAACTCATGCAAAAAACATAGGTGGGTCCGCATATGAGTGGGACCGCATACCAAAAAAAATTTCGCCGGGGCGCTGCCGCCCCCCCTAAGACCCCCATGCTGCGCCCAGTGCAACGTACAACACGTGGGGCAGTCGTGGAAAGAATATAACACATACCCAACGTTCTCCCACTTGTTGTTTTCTTTCCACAGGGGGCCACAAGAGAGCTTAGTCATTGGGCCAATTCTTCAACACCCATTGTTTCTCTACACCAAGAGAACTTCTGAGTGCTCACAGACTTCGTCAATGCATCTACAACATTCTTCAAAGTGTCCACCTTTACCAGCAACACCCTTTTAGCCTCAACCATATCTCTAACAAAGTGATATTGAACATCAATGTGCTTTGTCTTTGAATGATAAGCAGGGTTCTTAGCCAGGAAAATTGCACTTTGGCTATCACAGTCTATCCTTATAGCTTACTGTACCAACCCCATACTTGAACACAATCTCTGCAACCAAACTGCTTCCTTGCTTGCATGAGTGGCTGCTATGTATTCTGCCTCTGTAGTTGAAAGAGCCACTACAGATTGTCTTTTACTCATCCAACTGACTGCGACTCCAAATAGGCTAAACACATACCCACTTGTAGATCTTCTTTGGTCCAGATCTCCAGCCCAGTCTGCATCAACAAAACCACGAATGTCCAACATTCTTTCCAATCTTGGTCTTCCCTGGTAGCACAAGCCATAATCACTAGTGCCACGTAAATATCTGAAAACCCGCTTCACTGCTGTCCAATGCTCCTTCCCCGGGTTTGACATAAACCTGCTCAATACTCCCACTGCATGTGCAATGTCTGGTCTAGTACAGACCATTGCATACATCAGGCTACCCACTGCACTTGCATATGGAACACGGAACATATACTCCTCTTCTTCTTGTGTCTTGGGACACTGTTCAGCAGACAGATTTACACCTACAGGAATAGGAACATTCACCGGTTTACTATCCTGCATATTGAACCTCTGCAATATAGTCTCGACATACTTCCTCTGGTTTAACCAGAGCTTCCTCTTTGCCCAATCTCTCTTAATTTCCATGCCTAAAATATAGTTTGCAGCACCCAGATCCTTCATGTCGAATTTGGAGAACAGTTGGGTCTTCAAATCTTGGATAATTTCTTTGTCATTTCCAATCAACAACATATCATCCACATACAAGACCAAATAAATAACACTGTCACCAATTAATTTAAAATAAACACAGTGATCCTCCTTGCTTCTGGTGAAGCCAAGTCCCCGTATATAGGTATCAAATTTCTCATACCACATCCTTGGTGACTGTTTTAACCCATACAGAGACTTCTTCAACCTGCATACCAGTTCTTTCTTACCCTTCACCATAAAGCCTTCAAGTTGCTTCATGTAGATCTCCTCTTCTAGATCCCCGTGAAGAAATGTTGTCTTCACATCCATCTGTTCTATCTCAAAATCAAATGCAGCAGCAACAGATAAAAGTAATCTAATAGAAGTAACTTTGGCAACAGGAGAAAAAATATCACCAAAATCAATTCCCCGCACCTGGGAATAACCTTTCGCTACCAACCGAGCTTTGTATTTCTCCACCTTGCCTTCTACATTCATCTTCTTCTTAAACACCCATTTGCTCCCAATGGGCTTCCTTCCAGCCGGCAACTCCACCAGATCCCATGCATCATTTTTGTGCAAAGATGCCATTTCATCAACCATGGCCTCCTTCCAGAGTTTTCCATCCTCTGAATCTACTGCCTCCCTGACAGTTCTGGGATCATCATCAGTTATAGTTAAGGCAAAACCTGAACAGAAAGCAGATGGACTATACCTTTCTGGTTGCCTTCTTTCCCGAACTGATCTTCTCAAAGTTGGGGTTTGTGGCTCTTCCTCTTCTGAATCTTCTTCTGTTGTAGAGTCTAATTCATCCTCCTTTAGCTCAAACTCTATCTTCTCAGGTTCCTTTGGTAGGACTTCATGTGTAACAACATCTTTCACCTCTCTAAACACCACATCTCGGCTGTACATAACCTTCCTTGTTTCTGGGTTCCAAAGCTTGTAACCCTTTAAACCATCCTTATACCCAACAAAGATGCACCTTTCAGATTTATTATCCAACTTGGTCCTTTTCACCTTTGGAACATGTACATATGCATCACATCCAAATACCCTTAGATGTGAAAGAGAGGGTTTCTTACCAGTCCATACCTCATGTGGAGTCTTATCCTCCAACGCTGATGAAGGTGATATGTTAACTAAGTAACATGCAGTCTCCACTGCCTCTGCCCAGAATTCTTGTCCTAACCCGATACCACTGAGCATGCTTCTTGCCTTTTCCATCAGTGTTCTGTTCATTCTTTCTGCAACTCCATTTTGCTGAGGTGTGTATGGAGTAGTCTTCTGCCATGCTATGCCACACTTCTTACAGAACTCTTCAAATTCCTTCTTGCAGAACTCCCCACCATTATCTGTCCTCAGCGCCTTTATCTTCTTCTCTGTCTGGTTTTCCACCAGAGCCTTAAATTCTTTAAATTTGTCAAAGACTTCACATTTCTTCCTCAAGAAATATATCCATGTATTCCTTGAGAAGTCATCTATGAATGAAACATAGTACACAGACTTTCCCAGTGATGGAACTGACACAGGTCCAAACACATCACTATGCACAAGTTCTAATATCTTGTTTGCCCTCTTAGCACCAGAAGGAAAACTCACCCGATTCTGCCTCCCATATACACAATGTTCACAGAAATCGAAATCCAGAGAACAATTAGACATACCTTCTACCATACCATCTCTATGCAGTATCCGAAGGCCCTTCTCTCCAATATGTCCAAGCCCTTGATGCCATAGCATGGTCTTTTCTCCAGAGACAGCTAGACTTTCCGTCCCACTTTCAGGAACCACAGAACTGTTACACCCATCAATAACAGTGCTACCTTGTAGCTTGTACAGAGTTCCAGTCCGAACTCCTCGCATTAATACCAGTGCTCCCCGAACCATCTTGCAGGCATCTTTCTCGAACACTATTTTTACACCTGCATCATCCATCTTGCTTACAGAAATCAGATTTCTGGCCAATGCAGGAATATGCAGAACACCAGGAAGTGTTCTAATCCTTCCACCTTGCAGCTTCATCTTGACCTTTCCACGTCCGACGATTCTGGCCTTCCTATCATCCCCTAGAAGACATCACCACCATCATATTTCTCATACTTGCAGAACCAATCCCTATGGGGAGTGAAGTGAAAGGATGCACCTGAGTCAATCAACCATGACTCATGATCTACATGTGTATTTGAAGAAGAAGCCAAATACACATCCCCACCTTCATCCGAGGTGGCTTTTGCCTCTGCAGAAGGAGCATCATCAGATCCCTTTCCTTTCTCAGGAGCTTTAGATCTGCACTCCTTTTTGTAGTGCCCTTCCTTTCCGCATTTCCAGCATACCTTTACAAACTTTCTAGGAGATTTAGATCTCCCTCTAGATTTAGATCTCCCACTCGAAACCTTATTCTTGTTTCTATTTTGGGACCTTCCTCGTACAAATAAGGCATCTCCATTTTGACCCTCCATATTTCTCCGTCTCATTTCCTCCGACAGCAAGGCTGAGACAATGTCATCAAAATTCAAGGTAGTTGTATTGCTACCTATTGCAATAACCAGACTATGCCACGAGTCCGGTAGAGAACACAACAAACTGATGCACTTATCTTCATCTGAGATTTTAATATCAACAGATGACAACTGACTTACCACAGTATTGAAGGCGTTCAGATGCTCTGTCACCGAGTCTCCATCCTTCATCCTCAGGTTATACAACTTTTTCCGCAGGAACAACTTATTCACTAGAGACTTAGATTGGTACAAAGTCCCAAGTTTTTCCCACAAATTCTTCACCGTAGCTTCCCCAGATACATTCAACAATACTGAATCTGAGACACACAACCGTATTGTGCTCTTAGCCTTCCGATCCAGTTTCTTCCAGTCTTCATCTGACATTTCCGTTGGTTTAGTACTTAGATCTACCGTGATTCACTGATATTTATCCACCAGCAGATCCTCCATCTTGAGCTTCCATAACTCAAAGCTCTGACCATTAAATTTCTCGATCTCTATCTTCCCACCGCTCGCCATCTTCTTTCACCGCAAGAATCGATCCCGCAGATCTCGCACTGAACAGGGTCTACCTCAGGCCCGAGCAAAAAACCCTGAGCAGCAAAGGCATCCCCTTGAAGCCGAAATAGCTCTGATACCAAATGTAGGTTTTAACCCTGAACAGAAATTATCTACACACGAATCTTATAACAGAAAATAAACAATAGCGAGAGCATAAAACATAAAACAGATAAACACAGAGATTTTCCCCTGGATCCCAAATTGGGACGACCAACTTGATTTTTCATTATGTTCCTTTTAGTGTTACAACACATATATATACATGCCGAAGCATACATAAACCCCAATCCATTAACCCTGGATTAGAACATAACCGTAGTTCCCTTGACCAGATCTACAAAATACCAGGGGTCGAAAACCATCATACCCCAAAACCATGTGCAAAATCATGCACAAAACATAGGTGGGTTCACATATGAGTGGGACCGCATACCAGAAAAAATTTCGCCGGGGCGCTGCCGCCCCCCCTGTGACCCCCCTGCTGCGCCCGGCGCAACGTACAGCGTGTGGGGCTAGTCGTGGAAAGAATATAACACATACCCAACAAGAATTAAACACAATTTTTCCTGGGGATTGGGTCACAATACTAGCATACAAGCAGAAGCGTTGGCTCTGTTCCAAGGCCTCAAGCAAGCCAAGGATATTGGGATCAAAGAGGAAAATGTAATTGGTGATTCTCAGTCCATAATAAAAACTATAGTGGACAATTCTTCCCCTTCTGATTTCATATTTGCTAGAGTGGTGACAAGAATCAAAACATTGGTTAAATATTTTCAAAGTGTGAACTTCTTCCATGTGTTGAGGGAGAACAAGAAGGATGCATATTTGGAAGCCAATAAAGTAGTTCTTATTTCCGCCGACACTTTATTGAGAGACAGGGATGAAGAATGGGATCCCATCCTGTTGCACTAAAAATTTTCACCTTGACATTATTCTGACTGTATGAGCTCATTAACACTCATACATGCTTCCTGTGCAAGTCTTACAACCTTTTTTCCTCATTCCAAGCCTTAAAACTGAAGGAAAAACCCTAAAAATCTCTGAAACTCAGGGTACACAGGTAACATGAAGCCTGCCTGTGTTCATGGCTTGGGTACGCAGGTAATACACTGCTTACCTGCATTCTAGAACGCAGTTTTCCCTTGTAATGCCTGCGTACCCCCTCCAAAGTAAAAAAATCCAGAAACTAAAGTGAAAAAGTTGAATTTTGGTCAATTATAGAAGGTTCTAGATGAGATTTTTTGGGGATGAGTACGCTTTGATAAGGTTCATGCATCCCTCACCTTAAGGAACTAATCCCTTGATGTGAGGAGCCTATCTGTTTGAAGGAGGATTCTATCCCTTCAAAGGTGGAACCCTAACCTCCTCATCTTCTCTATCAAAAGAGGCATTGGGTAGCCTCAAAGGGAGTTCAAGCTTTATGTGTGATTTAGTTGAAGCGCTGTTGAGATTTAAACGTCTTTCTGCTGGGCTTTTGAGAGGAAAGATCACATACCTCTATGTGCTCCTGGAGGAAGAGTGCAAGACTTATCAAAGTAGAGGAGACTCCTGCTTCGGACCCCGGGAAGGACTTTTCAAACATCAAGGCTAAGGTTGTAAGGTCCTTCTGTTATTTTAAGATTAATACAATCAAGTTTTGTTTTTCTCAATAAATTTTTGTTCGATTGTTTATTTTAATAAGTTGTCGTTTGATCGTTTATTTCATATATTCCTTGATCACTATGATAGGTATGTTTTATAATTATTTGTTATACAGGTGCTATTTAATATTTGCTTGTTTGTGATTGCAGGTCGACAAAAGATGACACTTTGTTGCGACAAAAGATGACACTTTGTTGCGACGAAAGATAACACTTTCTTGTGACGAAAGATGACACTTTCTTGTGATGAAAGAACTCTTGTTGCGACGAAAGGATTATTGTTGCGACGAAATAACTCTTGTTGTGACAGAAGAACTATTGTTGCGACGGAAGGATTATTGTTGCGACGAAAGAACTCTTGTTGCGACGGAAGAACTATTATTGCGACGGAAGGATTATTGATGCGACGAAATCACTACGACCGCAAATAAGCATTTGGATCTAAGGTAGGATCGACACCTTTATAAAATTTATTTGTAAAACGAATATATTTAGAGAAAGACAAACTTAGTTGTTCGTTTGTTGCTAGATTGTCTTCTGACACTAGGGAGATCGATCTTGTCTGCAAGATCGATTTATCCGGCCAACAAATTGGCGACTCCACTGGGGAAATAACTTGTTTTGATTTTCCTTTATTTTGATTTGAGAAAATGCTTTTTTTATTTATTTTTTTTATTTTTATTTTTTTATTTTTATTTCCTGGTTTTTTATTGATTTGTACGGGTTTGGGTAACTTAGATTTACTTTGATTTGAAAAGTTTTGAAGTCTTTTTTTGTTTTTCTTGAACTTTGCCGGGGACCGCACATTGTTGCAGACCCTGTTTAAAGTCTTGAAAAACTTAGATTTATTCTTTCAATTTAGTTTAGATTTGATTTAGGATTCCTAGTGTCTGCCCAAATCTGTATGTTTTCTGTCGAAAATCTCTTGCGAATGAGTTTCTTTCAGCAAATTTTTCATTTCATTCATCTCTGTTAAGTTAATTGGGTGTTTTGAGTCTCTTTTTTGAGAAATTATTAATTTGATTTCCTTTGTTCATTACTTAGAGTTTTGTCTCAGTCTTTTCACAATTTTGCATCTTTTTGCTTTTGTTTTTGCAAAGAAATTTCGCCCTCATTTGCCGGGGGGGGGCTAAATTGTGTATGAGTGTTAATCACCTTTGAGTGTTTTTTGATCTTTGGAACTCTCACCCGATTTTCTTGACTTGCACTTGATTGGTTCTTATATTACATTAGAATCATCTTGCGTTTGAGAATTCTCTTGCATAGATCACATTTGCATAATTAGAATTCTCATTTTCAGAATATGAATGAAAAATATGCATAGATTACATTTTCATACTTTTCGAGTAAAATGTGCATAGATTACAACTGCATAGTTTACATTATGAAAATTCAATCGTAGATTTAGATCAGTTTTCTTTGATTTGAATTTAGATGTTTTTATGCTTGTTTTAAAAACACAAAAAATATAAATTTTTTTTTGGGATTGATTTGCATTAGTTTTTCTTGATGAAATTAGTGCATTAGAGAATTTGTTATATTTTCTCTTAGTGATCAATTTTTTACATTGTTGGAAGTGAATGGAAACTCTCTCCTTACTTTATTTAAGATTCATCGAATTGAAAAGATTACATTATCATATTCGATTGCATTCAGTTTTGGGTCAGTACCTAACACCATTGGTTTGATATCCATTTACCCTTTTGAGTAATAACAACCTAAATAACACAGCGCTTAATTAAAATCCATCTAGTAATTTTTACATTTTTAGGGCTCTTTCCACCAATCTAGCTCAGGATTAGTGCTTTGGAATAGGTTGTAGTTAACTTTCCAAAGCAACTAAAACAAACAAGTAAATAAATCTTGCGGTAGGAAATAAATCCAATTGTAATTGGTACAATCTGGGAAGCTTCTCTTAAAGGAGTTAATCACGAGATCATGTCCAAACCTTTGAGACAATCAATTCTGTTTCATTGGGAAAGATAGAAGATCTACGCGCATTACAAATGGTAAACCTTAGATTAACCATTGTCGAGGAGCCTGGGGTCACTTGTTGGTAAACCTCGGATTGACCATGTCGAGGAGCCTTTAAGGGGATTGAGCTTTGTTACTCTTCCCTTGCGCATGGAATCAGATCGTAGATTGTTCCCCCAATTGTATTTGTTACTGTTGGTAACCTTAGTGTCCATAAACTTAAGATTATTTCCTAAGGTGATGGTGAAGGAAAGATCTCACTGTACCTAGAGCAGACGTCGACTAGACTCACTTGGACTCTCTGGGGGGTTCTCTTCACTTGAGATGGTTTTGTGAAGAAAATTGCGCCAATCTGTTTCATTAAGCAGGTTGTCGGGGTAACTGTTCCAACCGCCATTTCTGCATTAAAATTCTACGATGTTGGATTTCATCACCAACTAGTGTTTTTAGTGCGGGAATCTACTATTTGTGTGTGGTTTGACTCCTAGATTTGATAACGCATGTTAATTTGTTTGTTTTTACTTTTAGAGACCATAGGTGTGAATTGTGAATTTATATTTTTAGGTGTGAATTGTGAATTGTTAATTTTAGTTTTAAAATGTTAATAAAACTCACTGAAGTTGAATATAATGGAAACTGTTCCGGAATTTAAAAACCAAGGAACCCCTCTTAATGAGAATCCTAGTACTTTTCCTTGCTTTGGAAATGTTGGTCCTCCTTATATGGCTACTTTTTCATTACCTATATTTACCATAGGTTTACCGATATGGTTATTTTCAACTTCGTTGGCCCCGAATACTCCAATTTTTCCACCTCAACCGAATGCTTCACCTCAACAGAGTTCACCATCTCAACATCACCAACCTTTTTTTAACCCTTTACCTTCTTCGCCTAATATTTCTTCCTCCATTTCTTCCTCTTCGCTTGGTAAAAGCCTTGACACTAGTAACCAGGTGGCTAAGAAGAAGAAGAAAGGGAAGAATAAGAAGAAGAAGAAGCAAGATAAGAAAGAAGTCAACCAACCAACCATGGCTGTAAGTGTTAGTTGTGTTGAGGAAACCTCCAACATGCATCATAAACCCAAATACCCTTGCAGGCTTTGTAAGGGTGACCATTTCCTTATCAATTTTCCCGGTATTCCAAAGGTCTTGGAAGTATGGTCTGAAAAATCTCATCAAATTTTCGTTGATCTATCAACCAGTGATAGTCAGATTCCTGGGAAAAAGGGTAAAGTTAGGTTTCCTTGTAAGTTATGCAAAGGGAGTCATCATAATCACATTTTCCCTCACATGGATGAAGCCTCAAAATGATTGGAAAACCTTTCTGTTCCACAGCAAGAATTTCCAATTGGTTACCGTAAAATTTGATGCAGGGGCATTAGACACTAGCTAGCAATGTAGGAGGTTTTGTCCACATGTTGTGGCTAGGAGGGTTCAAAATCATTTGAAATTGTGACAACAAGGTGTCAATACCTTAGCTACCTGTTGTATTTAGATTATTTAGAGTTAATAGAAGTTGAATATTTTAGTTCAGTCCATTTGTCATGTTTAGTTATTCGAATAATGTAATTAAGTTTTGTTAGAAGATAAACAGTCCTCACCGAGGAACCGAAGGGACACATTGTAATGCATATAAATTGTATCCCCTGGATGTATTGGGGGGAGGAGATTTCCGCAGTGAACTTGTGTGTTAAGCAATTGCTTCCGGTTGAATAAATTTTAGTGCTCGTTGATTATCAAATTGTCTTGAATTGATATTTGTGAGGGAATTTGTTTAATTGTGAGGCGGTTGAAGAATTTTCTGTGTATAATTGTTGAATTGAGTTGCTGTATAATCTCCGCATGCCTCTCTGTCCATTGTCGATTGTAGATCTCTCTTGAATGGTCGCAATTAGCTCTGTTGAGATAGACCCTGTAAGAAACCTTGAAGAATGTATTGGATCTTTCTATAGGCGTCGAGCCATGTGTATGCCTCGAGTCTTTGAAAGAGCGCACCTGTATTGTGGTTGCCATAGAACTATGGACTTCTGGTCGTAGTGGAAGAACCCTCTTATAAGAGAAATATACTATTTTGTTGTTAATTGAAAATTCTGAACCGAGGTCAGACCCTGAGTTAGTGAACCAGAGTGAATAGAAAGGAATGGCGTAAGCTTGGGTTAGACCTTGGTCAATCGCTGTTCAAAAACCGAAGCGGGTTTGATCGCATTGCCTTTGCGGGATAAGCTGTATTTGAGAATTTGGAGCGATCCCATAGACTGGCTGACACATGGCCTTAAGCAGTCTGGAAAACCACTCTCATCGCGCGCTAACGATCGACGGTTAAGTCAGCGCGATATCCGCGCACGCCATTCGATCTGGAGGCTGGCCATCGAACGACGATCGCCGTCAGAGATGCTCAAAGGTTAACCTAAGGTATGGCGTGTGTATTTAATTGAAATCCGCTGATTGTATGCGTGGGCCCATAGCCAAAGGTTCGTTATAAGTAGTTCAATTGAATTAAGTCGGGCTATTGATATAAAGTTTCGAAGGGTGGTAACCTTAGTTATAAGGTTCGGCGATAGAATTAAAGTTCGGGGATATATTTAAAATTTCCCAAGTTTGCTAATGTATTTATTTGTCAATTTCTCTGAAATTGATAAATAAAATTATAGAGGAGTTGAGGAAGACTACGTGGAATGAACTGAGTTAATTCGAGGGAAAATGCTGACAGAGCTACAATAGAGAGACCAGCTCTCCTTGGGGGCCCGAATTCAATTTTGTTGCTGTCAAATTTTCTCCCAACCTACCGTCAACTGACGGAGTGATTGATCTAATTTCAAGTACAGTCGATCCCACTCTTCCATTGGAGAGTGAAACTCATATCACTCAGGTTGATGATCCATTAGTTGATCAAGTGGTCGATTCGATTTCACATTTAGTCGATCCCATTCTCCCTGTCGAGAGTGAACTTCATACCACTCAGGTTCTTCTTGTTACATCAGATTCTTCTACGCTAGGGGGCATTTCACCTGTTTCTACAGAACCCCCTCCAAGTACTGAGGTCTTTTCCTTTGATTGGAATAGATTGACAGAACCTCGTCTTCCTTCCTCCATACCTTTCCAAATCATTGTGAATTTTGGTGGTAGGGACATACACCGCACATAGGTAGATGAAGGTGCTTCTGTTAGTATTTTATCCTCAACTTCTTGGAAAGCTTTGGGTTCCCCTCAGCTTGTGCCTATTATGCAGAATCTGAAAGCTTTTAACAGAACCATTAGTGAACCTTTAGGTATCCTTCCTAAGTTTTCTATTACTTTGGAAGGTAAAACTGTCTGTATTGATCTTATGGTAGTTCGAGGCCCCTTGGATTTCAATTTACTCCTTGGGCGAGACTATGTCTATGCAATGAAAGCTGTAGTGTCGACACTCTTTCGCGTGATGTATTTCCCTCACAATGGAAATATTGTGACTGTAGACCAGATTTTGTTCCCTAGTCTTGTTTCAACTACCAATAATATGACACCCCTAAATGTTCCTGATTCTAAAGTGGTATATACCCCACCACAGGTTAATTATGTGGCAACTAGTCCCATGTTTTCAATTACCGATGTAAGTGAGCCTCTCACTGTTTGCTCGTCTTCCTTTGACTTAGATTCGGTAATTGAAATGGAAAACTCTATGGGATTATTTGAGCGCGATGTTCTTATCCCTTTTGAGTCCTTTGACATGTGTTCCTTCCAGAGAACTATTTTTCCTTCTGATGAAGACCTCTTGGAAGCCATGATTAAGGTGTGTCCATTGACATGTGTTTCTTCCAGTTGGAAGCCATGATCAAGTTTCCGAGGATGATTCCTTTTACTGTGTCAACCTCGTTAAAAAATGAATCATTGGCCCATGAGGAAAGTTCTTTTTACTGTGTCAACCTCGTTAAAAAATGAATCATTGGCCCGTGAGGAAAGTTCTTTTTACTGTGTCAACCTCATTAAAAAATGAATCAGTTAGTTCAGAGGATAGTTCCTGTTACTAAGTCAACCTCGTTAAAAAATGAATCAGGTATGAGGACAGTTCTTTTCCTGTGTCAACCAAAAATGAATCAGTAGGTAGATTGTAGAGAGTAGATTAATAGATTAGAAATAAGTAGTTTCTGAGGATGGTTCCTGTTACTGAGTCAACCTCGTGAAAAAATGAATCAGGCAAGAGGAAAGTTCCTTTTACTGTGTCAACCTCGTTAAAAAATGAATCAGTAGGCCAGGAGGACAGTTCTTTTCCTGTGTCAACCTCATTAAAAAATGAATCAGTAGGTTATATAGGTAGATTGTAGAGAGTAGTTTATGAGGATGGTTCCTGTCACTGAGTCAACCTCGTAAAAAATGAATTAGGTAAGAGGAAAGTTCCTTTTACTGTGTCAACCTCGTTAAAAAATGAAACACGTTTCCATGAGCATAGTTCTTCTCCTGTGTCAAGCTCGTTAAAAAATGAAACAAATCCTCCCCTAATTGAGTCGAGTCTTTGACTAGATCTCGTAAATGTTAAGTCATATATTTAGGTTAGTTATTTCAATTTTAGCATAATTTTCTTACAGTTTTAGGTCGGGTCTTTCATATGATATCGTAAATGAACCTTCATTCCATCCAGCTTTTAGTAACCAATAGTCTATTTAGTTGAATGAAATGAAGCTAGGGGGGCATGCGCTCTAACATATTACGCTTAGGGGGCATTAAAACCTATCTGAAGCATAGTTTTTCTCTGTTTCAAGCTTTTGTAAAAATGAAACCTATCTTAAGTCGATTTCGGTTATTATTTTCAAGACTCGTTAAACTCATGAAAATCCTGAGATTATTTTGCTATCTTTCATTCTTGTAAAACACATGAAAATGCTGAGTTCTTTCCGTCTTTTCCTGCTCGTAAATTAAATTTAAAGTCGGCCACAGGAGTATATTTTTATCCCTTTTTCGAACTCGTTAAAACTTATGAAAAATTGAAAACCATGAGTACATTTTTATCTCTTTTTCGAACTCGTTAAAACTTCCGAAAAAGTGAAAACCAAGAGCATACTTTTATCACTTTTTTCAGACTCTTTCAAAAATTTACGAAAAAGCGAAACGTTGGAGTCCTCTTTTAAGCTCTTTTCAGACTCTCGAAAATTGAAAAGATTGCCGAGCACTTGACTATTCAAACTCGTTAAAGGAAATGAACAGTTGTCCGTTCAGTATAAGTTTACCCCTTTTCCGGACTGAAATGAACTATTTACGAAAAAGGTATACATTGACTAATCATGGTCAATAGAGTTCTCTCCTGCATTATTTTATCCTTTTTCGGGCTCGAGAGACTAAATTTACGAAAAAGTACACCCACGAAGTTTTCTTAAGTTTTTATTCTAACTCCCTAAAATTGAAAAACACCGAATTTCTCCTATACGGGACTCGTTAAAATTTAACAGTAAAGGACTTGTTCAATTTTTAAACAGGAATGAACCACTCCTTCTTAGGGTTTGAATTTTAAACTAAGTTGGACTCATCCAAAGGATGAGCTTATAAACAAGAAAATGTTATCCTCCTCAAGCTTGTCAAAAATAAAGAGGTACTTGCCATAAATGGTGGGGAAAAAGAGAGGAAAATGAACCCGTTTGTTGTATTTTGATTATTCGAAAAGTCGTTAACCACTCTTTAACACGACACTTTTGTTCACCTGGGTTGGGAAATCCTTTGCCTAACAGTTAATAAAACCATATTGAAAGTCTTCAGCCGGTTTCTGGGTATTAGCTTTGTGTCAATTGTCACCAAGCCATCTGTAGTGTCGTTATGTGTTCAAGAGGACAGTTCAAACAAACCATTCATCTGCAAAATATTTGTCTTCCATTTTGACCATCCATGAGTTAGTCCTTGCCAATATATTTCTTCAAAACTTGATCTATGATTTCGTGTTGTCGGCTTGCCCACGACGGATCACTTTATATTGACGACAGCTCATTACCTAGGAAGTTGATCTAGAAATCGTCAGTACCTTGAAATATTCATGCCTCAATGGCAGGTTTCTCGCCTTCGACGACAGGTTGCATCATTGACCTTCGATCGAATGATTCCGTGACATGTTCGACTTCAGATCATTCATTCACATTTCATGGATTGTACTGATTACTTTGAGAAACATTGACATTACTGGTGGTTACTCTCACACTTGTTAAAAATTTACATTATTGAATGGTAATCAAGTGGTTTCTACCATGTTCAACTTCGACACACTTATTCAGATGGATAGAATCGTACTGGTTCGAGAAATGGAAATCAAGACCCTGGATCTAGTTTCTACCATCCAGGCTGCGAGGAATTTTGTTATTAATTTATACAGTGGACTATTCATAAACAAATGGCTGCGTCCATACTGTGTCTACACACGTCTATACTGTTGATGTATTGAAAATCATTCCTGTATCAGAACAATTTAAATCAGTTTTCTAGTTAGTTTTGATCTGAGTATGGGAATGCCTACCTCAGCGATGATATGATTACATATATATATTTTGCATTGAATGCTTTTACAGGTTCTGACCGCGATGTCCACAGGATGATCCTTGAAATGATAAAGTACTTCACTCTTCATATATGACAGACTTCATCTTCATCTATTCTAGACTTCGCACTTTAGGGGGAAATATGTTGCACTAAAAACTGTCACCTTGACATTCTGCTGACTATATGAGCTGATTAAGACTCATACATGCCTCCTCTGCAAGTCTTACAACCTTTGTTCCTCATTCCAAGCCTTAAAACTGGAGGCAAAACCCTAAAAATCTCTGAAACTCAGGGTACGCAGGTAACATGAAGCCTGACTGTGTTCCTGGCTTGGGTACGCAGGTAATACACTGCTTACCTACGTTCTAGAACGCAGTTTTCCCTTGTAATGCCCACGTACCCCCTCCAAAGTCAAAAAAGTGAGAAACTAAAGTGAAAAAGTTGAATTTTGGTCAATTCTAGAAGGTTCTAGATGAGATTTTTTGGGGATGAGTATGCTTTGATAAGGTTCATGCATCCCTCACCTTAAAGAACTAATCCCTTGATGTGAGGAGCCTATCCGTTTGAAGGAGGATTCTATCGCTTCAAAAGTGGAACCCTAACCTCCTCATCTGCTCTATAAAAAGAGGCATTGGGTAGCCTCAAAGGGAGTTCAAGATTTATGTGTGATTGAGTTGAAGTGTTGTTGAGATTTAGACTTCTTTCTGTTGAGCTTTTGAGAGGAAAGATCACATACCTCTATGTGCTCCTGGAGGAAGAGTGCAAGAATTATCAAAGTAGAGGAGACTCCTGCTTCGGACCTCGGGAAGGCCTTTTCAAACATCAGGGCTAAGGTTGTAAGGTTCTTCTGTTATTTTAAGATTAATACAATCAAGTTTTGTTTTTCTCAATAAATTGTCGTTCGATTGTTTATTTTAATAAGCTATCTTTTGATCGTTTATTTCATAGATTCCTTGATCACTATGATAGGTATGTTTTATAATTATTTGTTATACAGGTGCTATTTAATATTTTCTTGTTTGTGATTGCAGGTCGACAAAAGACGACACTTTGTTGCAACGAAAGATGACACTTTCTTGCGACGAAAGAACTCTTGTTGCGACGGAAGAACTATTGTTGCGACGGAAGGATTATTGTTGCGACGAAAGAACTCTTGTTGCGACGAAAGAACTATTGTTGCAACAGAAATAATTATTGTTGCGACGAGAGAACTCTTGTTGCGACAAAAGGATTATTGATGGGACGGAAGCACTACGACCGCAAATAAGCATTTGGATCTAAGGTAGGATCGACACCTTTATAACATTTATTTGTAAAACGAATATATTTAGAGAAAGACAAACTTAGTTGTTCATTTGTTGCTAGATTGTCTTCTGACACTAGGGAGATCGATCTTGTCCACAAGATCGATTTATTCGGCCAACACATCCCGTAATTATTTTGCTTCCATATTTTATTGCATTTTACTGAATCAACTTGTTTTTATCCACAAGTTAGGGAAAATTATGGATATTGATTCGATAGCTATATGTAAGAACCATCAACTTTTAAATATATGGGCCATTGAGTTCCTGGCAAGAGAGGAAAACTGGGCTTTGCCCTTACTCCCTGTAATCTAAATTATGGCATTCACGCCATGGGTTTAATATAAACCAATACCCGTTCTTGTTAAAAAAAACATCGTAAATTTATCCCCTTAATTTATAAAAGAAAAACTAACGAGCTAGGGTTTTACAAGCCCCTTACGTCGAGTCAAATAAATCAATACTAGCCATCACTCGTTCCCGAGGTTATCCCTTCTACACTCACCCTTGTGTTAACATGTTCATGACCTCTTCTTTAGGAGGAAGGGGGGGTCATGCCCCTCCTACCACAATGTCACAATGAGAGATGCCAATATCGATTGAAGGGGACCCAATCGAGCACCTCGTCAATTTTCCCTATGAAATAACCAACAAGGTTTTCAAGCAAATTCTCCAATCCTAAGAGCAACTTCGAAAAACAGAGAGACAAATTGTTGCCTCCCGAAGGTAGTCCAAAATATGAGATATAAGGTTAGATTGGATAAAATTTTGGGCTATATCGAATTTATACAGGATCATGCACTAATCTGCAAATTTATCTAAATATGGCCTACAAAAAAGGATTTGATCTCGTGGATTAAGCACAAATGGCAACCAAAAGGCTATATTAAGCTTTATTTGGGATCCAAGGGTTTATTTACAGTAGTTTTTGCAAAATTGGGATCACATAAGAGTCTTCAAAAATGGGTTGTATTTTCTCAACAACGTGGGTTTCTTCATTTAGTTTTGGAACCCCATTTACAACCCTGACAAGGAGAATTTCCTGGCAACTTCAATATGTATTTGCATGTATGCATTTCCCATTAAGTATTGGAAATAAGAGACATTAGAGGACAATGGTAATACTATTGGCTCCTTTGTCAGGATTTCAAAGGTTACAAAGAGCATGAGATACATGGCCTATGTCAAGTTATGTGTGTACATGAATCAATCTCAACCTTTGTCGGAGTCCATAGAAATCTCTTAGAAGAGGAAGACATCGTGTAACCCATTGACTATGAGTATGCCCCCTTCAAGTGTCGACGCTACCATGAATACATCCATATTTTCAAGTACTACCCACTAATAAATCCTCTGCCTTAAGTTTCACAATTTGCAACAATAGACCAAGATGACTTCCAACAACCGACCAACCGTTGCAAAAAACCACCAAAAATAAGGTAACCCTTCAGTCCAAAAATAGATATGAAGTACTTTAAAATGAATAAAACCTCCAAGATAATCCAATGGTCCCCACAGATACTACAGGGGATCAAGAAAACCACAAACAAAACAATTCGGCCAAGAAGATAGAAATCCCCAAAATCCCTAATGAGAATCTTGTCAATCAAGAAAAATACATTTTAGATGTGGCGCAATTAAGTCAGGAGAATAGCTCTGAAGTAAAAATATTATAAAGTATGGAAGAATCAGAAGAGATGGACATGGATGCGCAAATTTTTTCGGCAACGTTGGAGGAACTTCAACTTCAAGATCCTAGAACAGTACTAAACCCATAGATGAATTTGCATCACCAATATTTTTTCAAAGTTCAATTTTCTTTGGACGATCCAAAATATTTTTTAAAGGAGTGTGATCCTAAAGTTCATTCTTTCACACCTAAGGTCCCTTCTAAACCAACTTGGGAAGAGAAAAGGCGAGGGAGAAAAACCAAAGAAGAATTGATCCAAAGGGTGGGATCATTTTTATCCAATTTAGGCAAGGTTCACCTGATCTTAGATGTTTTCTTCTCCGCAGACCCCCCCCCACCTCCCCCTTTTAAATGAATATCATATATTGGAACATATGGGTCTCAATTATGAAGGTAAGAAAAGGTTCCCAAAAAATTACATTAAAAAGGAAAAACCTAGTATAGTCATCCAATAGAAAACCAAGTCTTCAGATGAAAAAATGGACTCCCTAATTTATAAATTTTGGGAGCGAATCTAGGTTATATCTCTTGGCTCTAATGGACATGCAATAGGTTTGGTGATAATTTGGAATCTTAAGGAAATAATATTCTTAGATTGGTTTGTGGCTCAATGAATACTTGCAATTTGATTCCAGCTAGTGAGCTCCAAGGAATTTGGATACCCATGGCAGTCTATGGTCCTCATATCTCCACAAAGAAAGCTATTTTCCTTAAAAACCTTCTTCAACTCCAAAAGCTTCACCAGGAAGAAATTTGTATTATTGGTGGCGATTTCATTATGGTCACCTCCTTGGGGAGGAAAAAGGTGGTTTGAGAAGGATGGACATGGAAACACATATTTTCAAGGATACGATCAAATAAATTCACACTATAGACATTGAAATGATAAATGACATATACATATGGAATAATCTCTCTCGAGGTAAGCATTAAATTCCATGTCATCAAAATATATTTGTAGTCTTTAAAATCTTGTTGGAAAAACAACTCTTCCTGGAAGCTTCAATTCTTCCCAATGTTGGCTCAGACCATTGGTTAATTTTGCTTGAGATAAACCTCAAATAAACCCCAAAGAATCATCCCTTAATATTGAAATATTTTGGTTCTCGAACCCTTCCTTTGTTCAGAAGGGCAAGCAATGGTGGCAGAAAATTGAGGCACCAAGTTCCACGCCTATGTACAACTTTCAGCAGAAGCTCAAAACTCTCAAAGCGCAAATTAAAAAGTCGAATCGAGAGGAGTTTGGAAATATCTTTGAAGACAAACAACAATTAGAAGTGCAAATGGATATGGTACAACAACAAATAACAATTGAAATTCACTCTGAAGCATAATCAATCTATGAGAGTGAAATGCTAACCAAATTGGAAGAGGAAGCAAGAAGAGATTTTGTGGAAATAAAAATCTAAAATCCTAACCAAATTGGGAGAGGAAGCAATAAGAGATTACTTGGAAATAGAAATATCGAGTTAACTGGCTTAAAGAAGGAGAGAAAAATACTCACTTCTTTCATAAGTGCATGCTCAAGTATCATCACCACAACATAATTTTCTCCCTTACAGAATTTTTTGGGAAAAAAATAACAAATCACAAAGACTTAGAAATAGAGTTCGCTTCTTTCTACAAACATCTTCTAAAAGAGTCGTCTCCCAATAATCTTCTGATAATAGAGAACATATTGGCTCATACTCATAGTTATTAAGGATCAAAATGCAGCCTTGATGTGTGAGATTGAAATCCAAGACGTGGAAGAAGCGGTCAAGGGTTTGCCTGAGAATAAAGTGTCAGGGCCTAATGGATCCACCTATGATTTATTTCAAGCATTTTGGTCCTTTTTGGGAGAATAAATATTGGCATTGGTAGAAGAAACAAGGCAGTCCAATTATATCCTCCTAGCTCTCAATGCAACCTTCTTCACTTTGGTGCCCAAATCTGCTCAAGTTGTTGATACAAGTGGATTCTAACCCATTGCTCTTTGTAATGTGATCTACAAGTTCTTCTATAAAATCGTCACCAATAGACTCGAGCCTTTGCTCCCCTTGCTCATTTCAAAATAACGGTCAGGTAATGTGGAGGGCAGGAAGATTATGGATGGCATAGCAATCGACCATGAGTTAATTCACTCCATGAAAAAACACAAGAAGGTAGGTATGGTCATATAGCTTGATTTTTCAAAGACATTTGATAAATTAAATTTGTCTTTTTTACTCCATGTGTTAAAAGCATTTGTATTTTCTGGAGAATGTAGGAGAATGTACTGAGTGTGTAGCTTCATTATTCTCCTCATCCTTTTTCTCCATCTTGATATATGGATCACCTTATTCTACCTTCAATTCATCTCGCAGTATTTGGAAAGGGGATCCCCTTTCCCTTTTCCCTTTTATTTTAGTTATAGAGTGTTTAAGCTGATATTTGCAAGTTTCCATGCACAACAGTGAAGTGAAGGGAACAAGTCTAAACATCCATAATGTCCCCATTGCACACTATCAATTTATCAATGATACAATGTTAATGGGTGTTCCCATGGCTAGAGAGGCATAAGATATTATGAGAAACTTGGATGATGTTATGCTAGCTTAGGGAACTACAATGAATCCTTCTAAATATCAACTTTTCTTTTTCAATACCCACCCAAGTGTTCAAACCCACCTTGCAATAATAGTAAGCTTACAATGCTCACCACTTTGAGTGATATATCTTGGTGCACCTATTATTGAAAACTCTCTAAAATTTGTCTATTAGGAAGACCTCCTTAACAAAATCCCAACCCAATTGGACAATTAGACCTTTAGAGCTCTCAACATAGTGAGTCGTCTATTCCTTCTTAATTTTTTTCTGCAAGAATCACTGATTTATAGAATATTTGTGTTGGTAGCAACCAAGTGAATCCTTCACTCCATCAATAACTTATATTGATCCTTCTTATGGGGTGGTGCCACTTGAGAAAAGAAATGGGCATTGGTCGCATGGGACAAAATTTGCTTACCAAAATTTGTAGTGGTCGCATGGAGACGATGATCTATGAAAGATCATATGGAATAGAAAATATAGCCAGGGTCTAAGTTTGGCTTCCAAATTGTGCAAAAATCACAACACTTCGTTCTTTGCATTCTAGAATTTGGATGACCAAAACAAAGCATTAATTAAACACCATTTCTTGTGGGAAATTCGAAATGGAGGTGTTTCCAAGTTTTGGGATGAATCTGGGCAGCAATTTCCAAAATTGAACATTTTGGGCTATCATTCCCAATTAGCAACATTAACGAAAAGAAAGGTCTTCACTAAAGTGGCACATTATTGGAAAACTCAAGGAGGAAAATATGATTTGCACGCATGGAAAAGTAAAGAATATTTGGATTTTGATATACCCCAAGACAAATGGTCTCTTCTAGAAAAATTATTGCACTGAAAGAAAGTCTCAATTATCGATGGAGCACACAAGTTAAGGTGGGGATACAAGGCAACTAGGAACTTCTCCATTAAGGAAGCCTACTTTATAGCCTTTTCATTTGATCAATTCCACAAAGAAAAAAAATGGTCATGTATCTAGAAAACAAACTTGTGGCCAAAAGTAGCACATTTTCTGTGGATGCTTGTAAGAAAGAGAACATTAACCTGAGATTGTATGAAATGTAGGGGCCTTGAAAGTCCCTCTTTTTTCTACCCTTGTAAAAACCATTAAGAAAATACAAATCATATATTCAACATATGCTAATTTGTATAAGAGAAATGAACTAAGGCTACCTCAAATTTTTGGTAATTTGATCACCACAATGATGTAGACAATATAGAAATAATCTTCTCTTGGTGATCTTCATCTTTCAAAATCCCTATCCTCGATGGAGCTTCATTCTACAGTCTTTATGGAAAGAAATAAATAATAGGATCTTCAAAGGAGTCTACAAGGACAAAGAAGAAGTATGGTCAAAAGGTTCTTAAGAGCATTAGAGAAAGTACCCTTCTTGTGTGTTGGTATAAGGAGGATTGGTTTTCCCCACCCATTGAATTCACTATTCTCCAATCACTTTCACTCTTTCCACCCTCCTTCTCTCTTAGTCTACACCTTCATGCAAGCCCTTCCTCCGCAACATATTGGTCCTCCCCACTATAGGGTTTTCTCAAGTTAAACATCGATGGTGCATCAAAGGGGAACCTTGGGGTTGCAAGCTTTGGAGGAGTATTTCGAGATCATTCGGGATTTCCTCTCTTTTCATAGCAAGTCCAACGGGGATTAATAGTAATAATGCAACAAATTTCCTTGCATTAGAAATGGGGCTTCAGATAGAAAAATCTAAATGTTTTCACAAGATACTGGGAGAAGGGGACTCTCACATAGTCATAACAATCTTAAAGTGACTTTTGAATGTCTCCAAACTAGACAAGGTATCCTCTAGATAAAGATTAGAAAAATTCATCACAAGAAAAACAAGGTTGTTGGAACACATCCAAGTCATTATCCTTTTCATGTTTGACGTATAGACAATAAGGTAGTGGACTGCTCAGCCAATCTAGGTTGCATTGATCCCAATTTGTATATGTTCACTTATTGGGTATCAATACACTCCTCACTAGTTATTGAATATAAATCCCTCATGGACAAATACTTGGAGCAATCAACTTCTTCCACAGGGAAACCAAGAAATGATATCCTCAATTAGGATTACAACTCAACAAAGCGTGCAAGGGGGGAGGGGGGACAGGCCTTATTGTAACAACCTCAAAATTAACATGCAATTAATTATATCAAATATGCAATTAATGATCAACATAATAATTTTTTAACTAATCATCATAAAAATTTCAGAAGCACGAGAAAAAACGACTTGTAATGGAGATATTCCTTACTTGAGACTCCACAGTTGAACACTATCTGAATCCTGCTAACCACGACAAAGTTTTGAGGACAACTCTCCACCCAACCGTAGGCTCAGCTGGAGGTAATCCTTCCACAGCTGGCCACCCCCGAGCCCTCAATCATCTTACTACTGCCAGGGTATCCTTTTTCTCACAATACCGTTCTTTCCAGAGAATAGATGAAAGAATGAATGAATGATCTTTGAATCTTCCTCAATGTCTATTAAATATACCAAACAATGGAATGGGAACCACATGCACACATTCACTGTATCAACATGCAACTTAAGTTTTACTTAATTTAGTGTTCTCTTAATTTTTGTTAGCTTTACTTAATTTAGTGTTCTCTTAGTTTAACTTTCTTTCTATTAGTTTCCTAGTTTAACTCTTTGTTAATTTATTTATTTTTGTTAATTAATTCTTTCTTTAACTTTCTTTCTATTAGTTTCTTAGTTTAACTCTTTGTTAATTTATTTACTTTTGTTAATTAATTCTTTCTTTAACTTTACTTATTGTTTATTGTTTTAGGACTCCAACTTATTATTTACTATTTTATTTAGAACTCCAGTTATTGTTTAATGTTTTATTTATTATTTATTTATTATTCTCTTGACTATTTATTTATTTACTTATTTATTAAATTATATTATATTATTTATATATTATTTATTATTTTATAATTATTATGGGACATTACATACTCCCCCTCTTCAAGGAACTTCGTCCCAAAGTTAAGTATTTAATGATATTATATTATATTATTTATTATTTGTTACTTCATGTGTGACCAACACCCTCTGCTGAACTAGTATAACCAGCAGGCATCGAAAGTTCTTCACAGTGCCCGGGAAATCTCAAGGAATCTATGTCCTTTTTCCCACTTTTGGAACCAGGCATAAGCCTCCCCGGTCTGTCCCTAGCCAAGACTGTCCCCAAGGCTTGCGTCTGACTCAGACCTCATCTGCCCCAAGGCAGGCATCCGGTCCCAGTAATCAATGACTCTGGGCATCTCGCAAGGCTGGCCCACTCCCTCCACAGCTCCTTAAGGTGCACAACCCCAAGCATCGAAGTCTTACACCCACTTCTAGACTTCGGTGTTCCTATCCAATACCAGGCACTTGGCCTACAATATCAGGCCCTTGGCCTCCTCAAGATGGTCCCACAACCCTTCAAGAGCTATCCATCAAGAGATATACAATACAAAGGAACCACTGGCATATGTAGTGTTGATTGAGTTTGTCCCCAACCCATATGGTGTTACATATTCTCCCTCGTAGGTATGGGCTCCCACGAGATCATAAAATAAACCAACCCTCTCGGCCCATTTGTGGATTTCCTGCCAATCACCACATCTCAACATGCATCCAATGCATTAGTTATAATCATAACATCATATAAAATAATCCACCTCCTAACCCTTGCATTTCATCATAATAAGATAACATCATTGTTAATAACCACATTCCAAATAGTAAAGAACTACATCGTCATGTATGTCACAAAATCTGTATCGATTCCACATGCTTCACATCATGAAATACCATCATAAGTTATAACATCAACATATATGAATCAAGACATCACATAATAAATGAACAACATGCCAATATACATCGTAATCCCTATGCATATCTTATCCATCATTAGCATACAACACCATTATCATAACAAATAAATAAATAAACACCACATATGCATTGTCAACCTCTCATCATAATTATATCCATTTACGGCATACCATCACATCATGAAACATCATTAATATGAGAATCATATCTATACTTATCAAATATAGAATAATAACACACTATAAGCATTCTTATCATGGTTCATCAGAAAATCAATTTTGCATGTATAGTACTTCAAATCTAATGGCCTCTTTTCAACATTCATGTCAAGATTTTAGTTTTATATTGTCAAGCACATAATATGCATATGTACTATTCAATACATGTATACCTTTATGAAAACCCTCATGCTATAGGGAGCATAAAAAAGGGAGCCATCCCCCCATTTTAGTCTAACTATAAGCTGCTTCTTCTCCTTAACGTATGGGATTTCTAAATGTGCTGAATTACTATACAAAAATATGGGATTTCTAAATGTGCTGAATTACTATACAAAAATATACATGTTGTTAAAATTAATGTTTAAATGTTGTGTTATTTTCCTTCCAATCTTTAAGATGTAATGTCCTTGGAGCAAAACCAACGATATCCATTTCATTATGATTTATCTACTCATATTTTAATACTCTAATTAGTAGCTTAGTCGAATAATTCTCACTTTCTAGGATTCAACAATATGACTCCCACCAATCTTAGTTAACTAAGGAATTAAGAAACATGTCTATTTCTATTTCTTTTCATTTAAGTGTTGAATGCATAATTGTATCCTATAAACACTTTCAAGGAGGTTAATTATCTTAATTTTCTTTGAATTTTATATTGTACCCAAAATATCGTCCCCTAATGAAATGAAAATATGATCGTTCTTCTTCTTCTTTTTGAGACTCAATGTCCTCAAAACATATTTGACCTAATTATTTATCATATCATAATAAATCCATATTATTAAAAGTTTTATAAATAGAAATCATCAATACTTAATATTACTAATAGTAATTTTTGTAATTAATAATTTATATTCCAATTTTTTACATTTTGAAAATAAATCTCTAATACCATGATATTTATTATCAATAACTAAATAAATTAATTTATGTCATGAAATAATTATTATTATTAATAATATATATATATATATATATATATATATATATATATATATATATATATATATATATATATAAATATAAAGATAAAAAATAATTTTAACTATATTGATTAAATAAAAATTAATAAAAAACATATTTATTTTTTTACCTATAATTATATCATATTCAAATTATATAAAACATAAATCCATTACATATTCTATATACATTATAAAATATTAAAAAATATTTACAATTTTACCCGAATCAAATTCACTTATACTTTAAGCTTTTTAATAAAGATATTTATACTAGGTAGTAGGCATATAAACTTTTGCAGTGATGTCTCGTTTCCATTTTTGCATGTCAAATGAAATTTCTTTTTCCAATATATTTATATATATATTTATTATTCTTTACAATTTAGGGAGGTCGTTTGTTGATTTGCTTATAAGTTTTACACCCAATATTGAGTTTAACCTAAGAAATAGAACTTTAGATGCATATATTAATTTGGAGATATGTTTCATAACTATTTAATATTATAATTGGGATGAGGTTCAGGAGTTTCATTGAATAAATTTGATAGCCACTTCATAAGTTAAATTTTATATAACAATATTTCGAGATTGAATTCAGACTATCATGAAACCCATTTTACCATGTGATGTTCAATTTCACTACAGGAACAAGATTGAGTTCTCATTTAGAAAAAGGAGTTGGAGATGTGGAGATGTTGTACAAGGACAAGATAGTCTATTTACAAATAAATTTTCTTTGGGGCTACATGTGCCAGGTTGCTTTGATAAGATCCTTCCTATCAACAACTGTTTATTGCAACATAAAATTGCAAATCAAGTACTAGAAATTGTGCGGGAGTGTTGGCAACATCTAGCATAAAATATATCAGCCTACGATGTTCATGCTCACAGCGGATTCCTAAAACATCTTTCTTTAAGAGCAGGCAGAGATGTAACAGGATTGCCAACGCTAATGGTCAATTTTGTAACATCATCTTACAAGCCAGAGTTTCTTCAACCTATTGTGTCGAAAATTATTGATAATATTCCAGAAGTGGTGAGCATTGTAAACAATATAAACACTTCTGTTGGAAACACGTCAATTGGAGAAGAGTATATATTGCATGGAAATTCAACTATAATAGAGTGTTTACGAGGACTCATTTTTGAAATATCAGCGAACTCTTTCTTTCAAACAAACACTTATCAGGTAGAGAAACTTTACCGACTTATAGGAGAAGCAACAAATTTGAGAGGAGATGGCTCATAAATAGTTCTAGATTTGTTTTGTGGCACTGGAACCATTGGTCTTACACTGGCAAAAAATTAAAGTATGTCTATGGCTATGAAGTGGTCCCCCAAACTG
>JAXQQM020080459.1:0-26580 GCA_034641835.2 Pinus albicaulis
ACAGGCTTGCGGCCTTGCATGTTGAACCTCTCCAGAATCTCCCGGGCATACTTGCCCTGAGAAACAAACAGTCCTCCACTGCGCTGCCAAATCTCCAATCCCAGGAAATAATGAAGGATGCCCAGGTCCTTCATCTCAAACTCTCGTGCAAGATCATCTTTGCATGAAAGTATCAACTGCTCGTCGCCAGTCAAAATCAGATCATCTACATACAGTACGATGATCAACAGCTTCCCCTCCACCACAATCTGGTACAGGTTTGGATCCGCCTCACTCTTGGAGAATCCAAGCCGGGTGAAGTAGCTGTCTATCCGAGTGTACCAAGCACGAGGTGCTTGCTTCAGCCCGTACAGTGCTCTCTTGAGTCGGCACACATGCGACTCACTGCTGAAGATCTCAAAACCTTCAGGCTGCTCTATGTACACCTCATCCTCAATAACTCCATTGAGGAACGCAGTCTTCACATCCATCTGATGAATGTGCCACCCCATCTGCGCTGAGAGAGCAAGGATCGTCCGTATGGAAGAGTACCTTGCGACAGGTGCAAAGGTCTCCTCATAATCGATCCCCTCGATCTGTGAGAAGACACGGGCGACAAATCTCGCCTTGTACTTCTCCACATTCCCGTCAGCCGCCTGCTTCACTTTGTAGATCCATCGCGAACCCACCACTGATTTCCCCACCGGTCTTGGGACAATCTCCCATGCACTGTTCCTGACGATCGAATCATATTCTTCGATCATGGCATCAACCCATGCGGGTTCCTCCACAGCTTCCTCAAAGGAGGATGGCTCCGTCACAACACATTGACTCACAAGAGCCATGTATCCAGTGTACCGATCCGGTGACTGTCTCTGTCTGCGCTGTGCTGTAGGTGGTCCTAAAACCTTCTCTGCATCCCGAGCCAGTCGCTCAGCTTCTGTAGTGCGCATGCGCCCTCTGATGGTTGGCGCTGCCTGGGTGGTTTCTTCCACCTCCTGAACCTCCTCTTGTGGCTGATCCACATCCGGAAGCTCCTCCTTAGGAACTAACAGCTCCTCATCTGCATGCAAGTGTAGCTCCCTCTCAGGCGAACACTGCATGGCTTTCTCCTCCTGAAATTTTATATCCCGTCGCACAACAGTCTTGCGACTGTCTGGCACATACACTCGATAGTTATGAGGTGTATCAGTGTACCCCACAAATATTCCAACTTCAGCAGTTGGATCCAGCTTCCTTCTTGCATCCTTCGTCACATGCATGTAGACAGGAGAACCAAAAATCTGCAAATGGGAAATATCAGGCCTCTTGCCAGAATAAGCCTCCTCTGGTGTACTCATGCCAAGAACCTTGTGAGGACAACGGTTCTGCACATACACTGCTGTAATGCATGCCTCAGCCCACAAGTGAAGGGGTAGGCCCTGATCATGCAACATCGCCCGTGCAGCACCCACGATCGTTCTGTTCTTCCGCTCAACCACCCCGTTCTGCTGTGGGTTATGGGGTGCGATGAGCTCTCTCCGAATCCCTTCTGCGCTGCAGAACTCCTTGAATTCAGCCGAGATGAATTCACCACCGTTATCACTCCTTAGAGCAATCACCTTCTTCCCCGACTCCTTCTCGACCGGTGCTTTAAACTCACAGAACTTCGCGAATGTATCGCTCTTCTTCTGCATGAAGAAGATCCAGCACTTTCGAGAGAAATCATCAACAAAGATCACATAATCCCTGTGCTTTGCTGTCGAAGCAACTGAGAAAGGACCACACACGTCTGTGTGAACTCTCTCAAGGATCGTCGTGGCGCGACTATCCTTCTCGTGAAAGATGGCTTTCACATACTTCCCCAAGAGACCACCTGCACTAATCATTTACCAAGAGTGCCCTTGAAGCCATTACAAATATGTTGTAGGATCTTCAGCTCCATGGTGAAGGTGGCCCGATCTCTGTGTTTCCTTTCGCCCTCATCATCTGGCTCACACTTCTTTTGCATGCCATTCTTCTGTAATCATCTACCTATGACTGATAAAGGTTCTTGGTTCGAACCCTATATTCCGGGTCTCTCCAGTAGTCTTACTGTGCAGGAAGGATTTTCCTTCGCTGAAGACCACATCATACCCCTTATCCTCCAACATCGCCACAGAGATCAAGTTCTTCTTCAATCCAGGTACATGCATGGCATCCTTCAATACAAAGGGTTTACCAGACTCCCTCTGAAAGGATATGGTACCGATACCAGTCGCACTGTATCTACCATCATCGCCCATCTCGATGTGCACACCCAGATCCTTGTCCTCTAGATCTGAGAACAAATCCCGATATCCCGTCATATGAAATGACGCACCGCTGTCCAAGAACCATACCGATCCCATCACACTTGAAACCAAGCATGCGATTAGTGAAAATTCAAGCTCGAACTGTGAAGCCAAAGCTTCTCCATCTGCAGATCTTCCCGCTTGCTTGTTCTTCTTCTTCTTTGGAAAATTGGTAGCATAATGTCCGTGATCATGGCAGTGAAAACACTTCACTTTCGCCATATCCTACTTCTTGCCCTTTGCACCAGAATGAGAGGTTTTCTTACCCTTCCCCTTCTTTGCTTTGGCAACCAAAGCGCAATTTTCTTCATCAACTCCCTTTGATGAAGATCCATCACGAGTAGTCCTCCTTATCTCCTCCTGCATGAGATCCGCCCAAAGGCGCTCCCATCTCGGCAGCTTCTCCCGACCATTGACACTATATTGATATGAGTGCCAAGCCTTCGGAAGACCAAGGAGAGCCAGGTCGACCATGTCCTCGTCTTCGACAGTCACCCCCACACTTCCCAGCTCATCTCTGCATTGAGTGAACTTCGTGAGGTATTTGGCGATACTGTCGCCTTTCTCCATCTTGATGTTCCCGAGCTTATCTTTGAGCGCCAGCTTCCTTTGGTCGCTCTTACTCTGGAATAGATCCGTCAAAGCTTTCCACATTAAATATGGAGAAGCCTTTCCATGCAGGCTGGATACAATATGATCCTTGACGCCCTCCAACAGGATCCTTCGACATTTCGCCATCTTCTTTTGCCATGCTTCGACTTCAGCAGGATCAGTGGACCTTTGGACATCCGTATCCACGAAATCCTTTAGTCCATTATCTTCTAATACTGCCTCCATGTGATCCTTCCATGCAACATAATTCGAACTGCCTTCAAGAGCATATTCGAGTCGCAAACCGTTGAAAGACATTTTCAACTCCGGCACCAAGAAAACAAAACTGCTGCAAAATTCGAATTCCAACTCAAAGCTCAACCGCTCTTGATCTGTGAGAACAAATTATTTCTAGCAGAGAGCGGCTGAGAGACATTTCTTGGATATATCACCTTTCAAAGAAAGGATGGATCGAAGAGGTATGCTTTCATGTCTGGAATCTGCAGAAATAAGTTTGTAATCACTGTGATGATCAATCTCTGCTTCAATAGCTACGATACCATGTAGAAATTTGCTGAATAATGATTAATTATCCACCGAGACTATCCTGATCACATACAATTCGAATTTATATGCAACACATAATCTCTTCCACTCAAATCATCACACATGCGGAAATAAAACAAGCGATAGCACATCAATTCATCATACACATTAACACAGTATGTATGGGGAAAGCTTATAGCTGAAAACCCTGCAGCTATTGTGTATATTATAATGGAGAAATCATGTAACAAACTCAGTACAATACTCCTCACAAGTACTCAGTACTTTCTCATGAAGTTACACACAAACTAGCTCAGTTTTGAACAGGTTACTGGTTCAAAACTCACCGCCAATTGCCTTGCCTCTATTGCGAAATCCAGGCCTGTCTATATAGAGATCCAAGGTTCGAATCTCCTTGGCTTGACAGCGCAATCATCATGGGCAATTCCTCCAAGTGTGGTGCAAATATCATGCACAACTGATGTCGCCACTGATAGCTAACTCCACCCTTTCATCTACCTCTTTCACTGGTCTCCACTGAACTGTCCATGCACTGTAGTGAACTGATGTGTTCTTGAGTTGAATAATGAGTTACTAATTAATGAATTAAATAATTTTTAATTCACTCCACTCATTACTAGTTGATTAGCTAGTTAAACTAATCTCAACTAGTTCAACTAAGTTAAACCGAACACAACTCCACTAGCTGTCTCATTAACTCCACCAAAATTCTGCCACTGAAGTCCTAACTGAAGTCAACCATGCATGAGCTCACCAAACCCTTAGGAATAGCGTAATTCCTCTGTCGGATGCATGAGCCACTTCCAAGGCTCGAACTGAAGTGCTCCAAGAGAGTAAACTGAAGTTTATAGTCCAAATATTATTAAGGGTAAATAATATTTGACTTCCCTATTTTTAGGATAGGCAGTCTAAATATAGACTTCGACCTATCGACCTATAGGTCAAAAAAATAGAGGTCCATCTATTTCGGTATGGCGACACGTTTCTATAGACGTCGGTATAGCGACGGTTGCGGGCGGGATGGAAAAAATTTGGGAAAATTTCCTACATTTGGTCAAAAGCATCGGAACCAAGTGTCGGAATTTCCACCAAATGTAGTAGTGCTCAACAACGCTTCCTATCTCCTTAACCCGCTCCCTATCGACTGAACTAAACCCTTTGGCTTCCCCTTTACCACCCATTCCAACCCAACGCTTTACACCTACACACTCCTCCTTCCCTGCTCGTGGCCCCCTCTCACCTCACGACTTGCTCTACACTCCTCCCTTGCTTGGCCGCTCGCATACACTACTACCAGCTACCAATAAAACTCGTCTACCTTGTAAACGAGCTCCCAACGCGGCCTCCCCAACCGCTTTACAACTCCGACTCCCCGTGCAACACTCCAATACGTCCCCTCTCAACTCTGCTACACACATCCTCTCCACACGACTGCTGCCTATCGCTGTTCGACCCCAACCCCGACTGCAACTTGACGTGCTAGCCGCTCTCCCCATGGCCTTTCGGCCTCCCTCCCTCCGCCTAGTTTTTAAATCTGCCTTTTAATTGTAAATTTTTTTTTAAAAACCCTCCCTCTTTGCACGTCTATCCCATATTTTGATTTTCATTACAAAACTCCCTTCCAAAAATTTTAATATCAGTCTTTTTTTCCACCCCCCTTCCATATAATAACCCCCCTCACCCATTATCCCTCTCCCTTTTTATATTTCCCATTCCCTAATTAAAATTCCCTCCTTCTCTTTTTTTTTTTTAATTAATTCCCCATCATTTCCATTTTTAATTAATTAATTTTTAATTAATTAATTTTTAATTAATTAAAAAAAAACAGCAGAGAGAGAGAGGAGAGAGAAAATTTGAACAGCAGAAAAAGAGAAAATGACATGTGAAGCAAATGGACAGTATACATAGTGAAAAGAGAAGATTTGACATTGTATGATTTGTGGCATTGACATGAGGGTGATTTTCTCAAGAAATAGACATTTGAAGACAAGTTTGCCATCATTGAAAATAGTTATTTGAAGAAAAAATTCAGCTGCATAGTGTTTTCAGCTGCACATATTTTGCAGAGATATGTATTGAACTGACATTGATTTGCATCTTCATTCAAGACTTGAAGTGTATTTGAGTTGTTGGATTGTTGATTTCCCTCCATCATTTGAGGAGCACATTTTGTACTTTGAGATTTCCATAGTTGGAAGTTCTCTTGAGTCATTTGTATTTCTTGAAAGGAAGTTGAGTCACATTGTAAATGGGTGCATTTTCAGTTGAAGCCGACACCCTTTCATTTTTGAGCCTAATTTGTTGAAATGGCTAAAATAAATGAGGCATTAGTGTTGTTGAATAACCTCATTCATTCCAATGTTGATGACATGATAAAAATGAGCAAGAATTCTCTTTGTAATATTCAAAGTTGTTTGCTACATGCACAAGAAAAGATTGAGTTTTTGCAGTTGGAATCTCAGCTTCAACAAGATGAACTTCAGCAAAAGAGTCACCATTCTGAACCTTTTTATGTTCAGAAGATTGTGAAGGACTCTCATCAGAAGAAAGAAGATAAATTTGCAGTTTATTCACATTCAGTGCCTTGTACTAGAGCAGATGTACATGTAGATGCAGCAGCTCAGCCTGCACTTCTCAAGCCCATCATCAGACCTTGGGAAGAGCTTGTCCACAACAAGCACCGAACTAGTCTTGGATATGAAAAGGATGTGTTCTTTCATATTCTAGACTACACCAAGCCCATCATATTTCAGAGTGCCGGATTCATGTATGACAATTCACCTGCAGCTATGCCAGATCTTGTTCCACAACAACATCAGATTGTAAAATGCTAACACTGTGATCGAGTTGGCCATATGAAAGCTGTTTTGATCTTCATCCATGCAAGCACTGTGGTCGGCACACTCATTCTTCAGACAAATTCTTCAAAAACAAGCCTCCTACAAGAACCAAGATTCATCTTGGATGGATCGCTTCTTGGCAATGGGCATTAGCAGCCAAGAAGATGTTTATGACACATGTTAGAACTTGCTCACAGATATTGAACAAACTTGCAGTTGAGTTTTCGCCATCATCTCACCTTGTCCCTGACAGGGGGGAAAATGGTGGTCATGTACAAGCTTTGACGACAGATCAAGAAAGCCTGAGCCACAATCTCTCATTCCATGTTTAGAGTTGTAGCCAGAGACACAACAGTTCAAGCGAGCATGAGCCACAATTCGTCATTCAGAGATGTATCTAGAGACACGAATGCCCATGAGCATGCCTTCGGTTGCTGGACAACCTTAAACCATCATCTTTGGTTGGTGGAAAACCTAAAACCACCACAGGTAGTAGACCTCCCTTCTTTTAGGTCGAAGGTCTCCCTTTCATATATGAGGAACACTTCATATAGCAGAAGCCTTCAGCTTCTTGCCAGCTTTGGTTGAGTTCCAGGAAATGCTTCAAAGCATTCCAGAGTTGTTGGTAATCCTAAAACCATCACAGGTAGTAGACCTCCCTTCTTTTAGGTTGAAGGTCTCCCTTTTTTATGAGGGAAAATTCCTCTAGCAGAAGCTTTCAGCTTCTTGCCAGTTTTGGAAGAGTTCCGGGAACTGCAACAAGTTTTGCGTTCCAGTGTTTGTGGTCATCCTAAAACCACCTCTTTTTTCCAACATTTCAGAGAGTTGATTCAGCCTAAGTGCTGCCATGTATACTTTGCAGATTTGTATTACAACTCTTTTCTTGGACTCACACATACCCCTTCGGATTAAGGGGGGATGTTGGAACACCTAATCCTACATGGGTAGGTGTGGAATATCAAAAGTCACAATGGAGTCCAAGTGACCTTGGAATGTGAAACCAAGAGTCACACCATTGTACTATAAATGTACATCTTTGTATAATGGAAAATAAGAAAGCCTCACGCTTATCTTTCATTGTGTGTTGAGTCTCTTGTGTGTGTGTGTTTATTCTCCTCATACACCATGTGTGTGCTTTAACATGGTGTTTAACAGAAACTGTTGCTTTAGGGCATCATTAATATCTTGTATCGATGTGTTTGTGTGTTGAATAATGTATCCCATAAATCAGTCTAGGGCCCTTCCCTCAAAGGCTATGGACAACTGCGCTCTTTTGACAGCATCATTATTAATGTTATGTGCAGTCCATATAGACTCTTCTACAAACCAGAATTGATCCATATCCTCATCCACCAAACCCTTAAAGGTATTCAGGTTCACGTGCGCAACCATATCGTCCTCAGGTGGTAGAGGAGGTGGGGTAGGAGAATTATTACCCTTGCCTAGGTTTGATGATGGCATGGCCGGGGGACTAGTCCCAACTTGCGTAGCCTTACCTTGGCTAAAATCAAGTGATTCCCTTAAGGGAATGTATACCAATCTATCTCCTTCTTGATTAACTCGGTAGTATTTACCACTTCATGTCATGCTTCCACTCTGATCGGAGGTCATTCAATCGGTGTGGCTACACATGACACCCTTTTCACTCAATAGAATCTTAATCAACAACGGTAGGGTTTGTAGGAACTTACCTCTAAATCCTTAGAAGAACCTTCGCTCCACTTCTGAATTTGACACAAACTAATCAACTGAAAATTTTGTTACAAATCCTCCCAAAATACTATAAACCTAGTAGTCTACAGTCTTGGTGATATTATTATCAGTCTTTTCCAATTGTTGGATTAATTTAGGGGTCCACTGTGTGACCTAATTATCTTTCTAGCAGGTCTGGAACTTCGCCAATCATGCCAGACACTCTTGTAATTCGTGTGTGAAATATACGAAGAAGATTTCATGCACCTATGTAAAAATGTACTTGTTTTTCCACTCTTCATCATATAGCTTCTTACTTCTATGATCTTTTAGGGAAAACTCCTAAATCTATTTTTTCGAACCAATCCTCAAGCTTAGGCTTCAATGGCTGCTAATGATCCTGTGGCATTACCCAATCTCTCTCTCAAAATGCTCCCGGTCCTAGCAACAGAACCATTTGTTGGCTTTAGGGGTCTTGACCCAGGTTCAGTTTTAAGGTTTGCCAACAAACACTTGTACTACTGGCCCTTTCGGCAATGAATTGCTTGCATAGGTCAAGGTCTCACCCGAAGTAGTATGGGAGGGTGCTAGAACCAGGTTTCCGCACCCTAAAAGAGAGAAAGTTAATTGAAGTGGGTCCTTTAATATCAGACAGACCTGCGTAGGAGAAGCCTAATACATAAATTCTTAATAGTATATCAGCAGAGCAAAGATCATAAATCATCGGATAACATCTAACCAGAGTAGAGCACTTAAAACCAGATCTATGCATTCACAAGATTGCATCCACATACGCATTAGTAAAGCATTAGTATTCAGTGAGAAAGTATATTCTCAGAAATAACATAAAGCCTAGATGTTAATAATTTCACAAAATTATTCAATATCACAAACAATCTTCTCATTCATTCATATCCAGATCCAACTTACAGACTCTATCTACCAACCCGCGCACACATCTCGTGCACATAGCAGGACTTAGGGTCTCCATGCACATAGCCAGTAGGATCCCTTACCCAGATAATCGAAAAAAGATCCACAAGTTCGTATCCCAGCTTACCCAAACTTAGCCTCCTTCTAGACTTGATTTATCTACCTATTTATAACATATTAGCCCGCGTTACTCTATGTTCTGCAAACCGTGGTTTGCAGAATCCTGGTCTACCCTTTGACCCTTTACAATTCATCGGGGGCTTTGACCTGCCCCAGAACCCCTGTGCTAGACTAAATATTACAAAATATTACAAAACTGGACCAAAAATGCAGCTAGGGGACCTTGTTCCAACATGAAGGTATAGATAGTAGGGATGAAATGTTCACCTTTGGGGAGTATTATGGTGTGCATATTGGTTAGAAATAGAGGATATTGTTATTTTTGGTGATTCCAAATCGATGATTGAATGGGATCAGGGGTGGAATTATTCTGAGGTGCCACCTTTACATCATTGGATGCAGTAAATTGGATCCTTGATGCAATCTTTCAAGCACATCTCCTTCATCCACATTTATAGAGAGAAAATTTTTGTGGCAAATGTTATGTCCAAAAGAGGTAGATTTGTGCTCCTTGGAGAGATTTGTTTCAATTTTTATGTTAATGGATCTGTGAGGGGTTCTGGGGCCTTCACTTTCTAGTTGTGGGGTTGGTCTCTATTTCCTCTTATTTCCCCACTATGCTATGTGTTTTCTTTCAGTTTCTCTAATGATAAACTTTTATTGGATTTTCTATGCTTTGATCTTCTGTTGGCTAAGGAAGCAAGCCTATTTTGCAATGGATTCCAATTTTCTTCAATTTTTCATGGATGCCCTATAATGGCACTGGACTCTCTATGATTTTTTGAGATTGCAGATTCGTCTTGAAGATATGTGTTTTCTTTCTCTATGTAGAGAGCCTTCATGTTATATTCTAGATGATGAAGACACCAGATTGTTGAAGAATGTAACTTATTTCTTTTGTTAATGAAAGTTAGTTTGTTTTCTTCTCTTAAAAAACAATCCTTCTAATGGGTTTACTATGGTGGCTATGGCGCACTGTCTCTCCACTATTCATGGAGCTCATTAAATTATGTTGATGTAAAATGGTGAAGTCATGGAATTTAGTGGACATGATGAATATGGGACATATACATATTTGCTCCAAATACAATAGAAAGTCTTGTCAAATGATATTATTTCTCTTGCCACTGCAACAAATGCTTCAATTCCATTTCAAATAACTAGCCCAAGCTTCGAAATAAAATTACCAACTAATTCAAACCAATTTGATAGTTGCATCTCCAACCTGGAACAAGAAGAAGTGAAATTTGATGTTGAGTCTAGACCTTCCTTTTGTCATTTTCTTGCATTAAATTCTACAAAGTGGTAGCATATTCTCATGGGCTATGTAGGCACCTTTGGTCCTTGTGGCAACTCAGGGAGTTTATTTTGTCATTGTGGAAAGCATGACTTCTGTGCTTTTTCTAAAATATGGAGACGAGATGAGATTGAAAATTAGAATTTTTTTTTTTTTTATAGAACTCACAGTGCATGCATTTATCATGAATTTGGTTCAATATTATAACTTTGTAGTGGTGGTAAATTTTCTATCAAAAAGATAACACGAAATAATTCTTTCAAATTTTATTATATTTGAACTTGGTTGGTTGGCATTCATGGCATGCAACAATATTCTTATAGATGTCTCTGAACACAGAAGGCCAATAATATCCCACTCTGAGTATCTTGTTTGTTGTTGCCTTCCAATAATGGTGTCCTCCACAATTTCCCTTATGAAATTCATCAATAACCTTTTCAATCTCTTCTTCCAAAAAGCAATTTGAAAGAATACCACAAATGTCCCTCCAATACAAGTTTTTGTTCAAAAAGTAGTACCATAAAGACTTCAGTTTCACAAAACTTGATTTGAAATTGGTCAATTGAGGAGGAGCTTTATGATGTAAAACAAAAATCACATCTCAATACCATTCAAACATAGTAAATTTTTCTTCAATAGGACCAATTCTTCTTATTCAACCACTTTTGAAATTTTTGCAATTAAATTCATGTATAGGCACTCAAAATTTGATTGTGACATCATTTTTGCTAGCCCTTGACCCTTTAAAAACTTGGTAGGCTATATCATATTCTAAGAAAGTGGCAATCCACTTACCTATTTTTCCATCAGAATCAGATTGAGTCAATATGTCTTTCATCACAGTATTAGGCACAAATGCTATAATATGAGAATGTAGAATGTAAATTCTAAAATCTTTAAGCACCTTTGTTAAAGCATATTCCTTTTTCTCGATGATCTTATACTTCAATTCAGATTTTTCCAGATTTTTACTGAATAAATAAATACGTTTCTCATCGCCTTGTTGTCTTTTCTGTAATAATACTCCAGCAATTGTATGTTCAAAGGTGAAGGTAAAAACTAGAAAATTGCTTGAAAAGTGAGGACTTATGAGCACTGGAGCTTGATTGAGGGCCTTATTTATGCCTTCAAAATATTTCTTTGCTTCTACTATACAACTAAAATCAGATTATTTCCTAAGACTCTTAGTAATGTGTTTGACAAACTCAACAAAATTAGGAATGAATCTCCTTTATGTTTCTTGGTAAGTCTATGTTATGAATGGTAGTGACCCTACTAGGATCAATCCTTATTCCTTCCTTTGTTATAATGTATACTAAAAATTTCCTAGTGGTCAAAGAAAAGACACTTTTAGTAGGATTGAGAGATATACCAAATTTTCTGCATTTGTGCATAATTTTCTCCAAGTGCTTAAGGTGTTCCTCCTCCTTATTTGAAAATACAGTAATGCGATCCAAGTAAACCACCACTGATTTATCCTTATGTTCAATGAATGTAATGTCCATCGTTATTTGGTAATTTTCCCCTGCATTCATGAGACCAAAAGGCATTTTGTGTAATATATCCCAAAATGGAATAATGAATTGATACACAAACACAATATTTGTAACACAGAAATGTACATGTAAGTCTATGATAAAAATAGATATAGACATAATAGCTGAGCCATTTTATTCATAAGAGATGATTCAATTACAAAAGTGTACAAAAATAAAGGTACTCTAGCCAAAGAGATGGCCTAGAATGACCCTGCAAACAATTCAAAGCAAGCACTACGTAACTGGAGAGTTGCTAGAAGCAAGCATTGTGCTATCCCTTCAGAAACTAATGTAAATGTAGCTGTTGGTTGAAAAGGGAAATTCAGATCTATGAAAATTTGGAGCTCTGATGATGCCAATATTCTAGATCTGGGCTATATGATGGCAACCCAAGATAACCCAGAAAGGAAATTTCCAGATCTGTGAGATTGGAAATTTATGCTCTTGGGGTTTGATCATTGGTCTGTTGGGTTATGCAGATATGAAGCTAGAGCTGACAAATAGATGGCTGAAATATGTCACAAGGTCAGATCTAAGCTTAAAGGGCTCATCCCTTTACTAGATCCTCAAGCTAGAAGCTCAAGATCTAGCTCCCCAATCCTCCTCTTAAGATTGTAGCTACTGCTACACAAATTCTCACAAAAATCATGCTGTAAAGGAAGGAGGCTCTCTAGCCTACTACTAGGATATGAAATGTAGCTTAGAAATGATGGAAACATTGAATACAATGTGAAGAAATGGTCCTCCACTGGATTACTAACTGAAATGCTAGAACCCTTTTCTCCCTTGGATCTACAAGACTGGACTGCGCAATTCCTATTGGAAATGTTGCTACTGGGAGATGAATGATGAATGGCATGATGCCTGATATAGATCTGAAGCACTATAAGGCTAATATTGAACCTCAAGGTGATAGGATGAATCCTTCACTGGTTCCTCAACTGAAAAATTGAAGGACAACTCCTCCTCTCAAATTGATCTTCAGAAATGTGCAATTTCCAAATGTGGATGTTCTATAGAAAGTAGGAACAATATGGCACCAATGCTTGATGATGAATGTAGTGCGAACACTCTTCCTTAGAGGTCACTCAAGGAAATAGGTGGGATTCTTTCTCGGGAACACCCTGTGCTAAATAGCACTGCAGACTTAGCTAAACAACATAAGAGTGCATGGAATGTAAAATGACAAATCCAGATCTAAATAGATCACAAATAAATAATCCAAAAGTCTGCCTCCAATGTTTCCTTCATCTTCATTATATCATTTTTGAACCTTCCCATGCCTTGGCCCACCTCATAACTGCGATGTACATGTGGACATAAGCCTCCATGTTGACTGCATTGTCTCTCCATGATCTCCATCATGTGTTCATTAAATGCACCTCTCTTCCATTATCTCATCATGAATTCTCTATGATATTACATTTGATTCCTTCCATGATCTTGGTTGATTGCTTCAACCTCCATGATCTTTCTCATTAATGAGACATGATCTCCACTCCTTTCACATTAAGTAGCTACTCCTCTACTCCATTATGTAGACACATCAAAAGTGGATTTTATGTATCTTTTGGGTTCGTGGGTCCCTCCCCCCTCTTATTTACTTAATTAATTAAGTTTATTAAGAACTCTAATATTCCAATTATCCTGTGGAAAAATTGGGAATATTATATTCCTCCCCAGAAAAATGTTGCTTGTCCTCAAGAAAATGCACAAGTGGATGTTGCATCAAACATCCTCCCTCCAAATGGCATCCTCATGTGGAAGGCCTTCCTATCAGTCAGAATGTGTTATGCATGTCCAGCTCCAAAACTTCCTCTCTAGAATTTCTAGAATGGCCTCCAACTGAAAAGTTAGATACCCATCCTCATAAATGAATTTCCAAGTGGCAACCATATGATGACCAAATACCCTCTCTACACATGAGATACATAAGATGAAGTGGTTAATTTGCAAAGTGGAAAGTCTCGACTCATGCACTATCTCTCCAACCCATGATACATAGAGTAGATTGAATTTATCAATGCTCACATTATTAGCCTTGTTGGCCATGTAGGATCCAAAATCACATCAACATAGTGAAAAATAAGAGGTAGAGACATATGGATGAACATGAAAAATGTCAAACCATATTCTCCTACTAGTAAACAATGTAGAAAATCCTACTGCTGCCATGCTATATCATCATGAAAACAAAAAAGAGAGCCACACTCTCTCAAAATAATCCATCGTAGCAATGCCTCTTGCTGCCATACCACATCATCATTGTACCAAATGTAGTGGCCATATTCTCTCAAGAGAAGCCACCTTAACAGGGCATCTTGCTACTCCATCACATCATTATCATACCATGTACAATGACCATAATCTCCCAACAGAATCCAACACTGTAAGGCCTCCTGTTGCCATCCTCCAACAATGTCATGCAATGTATGGGAAGAATTCAGTCCATACTCTCCCAATAGTAACCATAGAAACAAGGATCCTTGTTGCCACCTTACATCATCATGATGCAAGTCATGGAGCAACAATATAGTAATGGACATGTGAGATGTCTCATCAACATAATACAAACAAGCTCCCTTATGCCACATCGTGTGAGAGTTATGCTCTCTCTCAAACCCAAGTACATACATGAACATGAGATACCACCCAAATAGAAATACATGTAAATACATGATACATATCCCAAACAAGAGTAAATACAAGGACATAAGATATATCATGTGATGCCTAAACTCTCTCATTAATAACCAAAGTAACCATGCCTTTTTCTTCTGCATTCTTTCAGTGATGTGCAAGGCATGAAACAGAAAAATATGATCCATTGGGTGGTAACCATACTCACTCGAGAGCAACCAGTGTAACCGTGCTTCTTTTTGCCTTGTATCATAGATCTGTAAGTGGTTTGGCAACCCCTTGCTCCATATCATCAACCATCATCTCAATGTGGATGATGGATATCATTCTGCAAATACTTGGCATCCTCCATTTGTAGGACACCACCCTCTTCAAACTGTTGAAGAACTTTGCACTCCATGATATGTTGAAGTGCACCTCCAATGAGATCTCTCCATGATACCTTCTTCTCATAAATGGCCCTCCAAAACCAATAAGGTCTTGGATCTGCTACAGGTAGAAGTTTCTCTTTGAGCTATGAGATGCTCATTGAGAAAGAGTCATTTTGAAAGGGGAAAATATTGCCCATCTCAAGATGTCTACCATCTATCATCTTTCTTTCCATTTCTTCATTAGTGAAGCTACCATTTGATTACTCCCATAAGGAATGGTTCCTCTTCTTATCACTGCTACTCATTAACATCGTTGTAGATCTTCAAGGTAAAACATGTGTTGTCTCAAAGCAAGGCACAATGCTGAACTCATAACCAACCATTGTACATAGGATCATACTCATCCCATATTTTGAAATTATACATTTCAACTCAAAGGGTTTAATGTAGCTCAACAATGATGAACTGAGATAGTTTTTCATCTCTTCCTTGATTAGATCAAGGGTCCTCTGTGCAGTGATATGGTGCTGCTCCAAATCAGCATGTTGTTCTAACCCTTGGTCATGCATTAGCCCTAATGGCATGTCCCCATAAGTTTCAATAAGAGGTACTAAAACAATATGAGATGAAATTAGTTGCATACCTTGGATCAACTGATGTGTGGGAACCTCTTGCAATACCTCAAGAGTTCCTCTAACTGGAAAAATAGTCCCTCCAACTGCTAGTAAGAGTGTTAGCTTCTCTTCTACAAGTGTACCAGTGCTGGTATCTGTCTCCTCCTCAAATGCATCTCATCAATCATGCATGGGGATCCAAATGTCAAGAACTCAAGGCCATATTTCAAAGATGCAAGTGATCCTCCTCTTGATCTAAGCACATCTGCAGCTGGTGGCAGTAGAGGCTCCTCCTTCTGAGTGACAATGAGGACATCTTCTTTTGGATATTTATGCACTATCTCCTTGATGATGGGAGATGTCATTAGGTGAGATGTCTCTGGTTTATTTATACCATATCTCTTATTTAGTATTTGAATAAAATATGCATAAGTAGACACTTTCATTTGTGAAAAATGACTAAACCACCAATATCTTGCTTCACCATCTAGGTGCAGCACTGCAAACTCCACAACCCCTCTCTCTGTTATAGGATATTTTAGAAAGAATGTAAATAATTCTTCCCTCCAAACCCTAAATGTGCTTGTGTAAGATCCATAAAATGTAGGCAAGAAGAATCTATGCCTCTTTCTTCTATCGGTGCTTCTGGATCTACTCTCTTCTTTGAATTGCAAAAACTATTGGAGAGAGATATTCTCCTTCAATGCTCTAGGTTGTGACTTATATTAGGACATATATTGACTTAGGGTATCATGCCCCAAGTCTTCTACATATTTAGACCAATCCTCTTTCTCATCAAAGAAAGTGGATCTAGTGGAATAATGTGAATCTTGTTGCTTCTCTAGTGTTGTTGAAAAGAAGTGTTGGGACCTTCTTCTTCTTGAAACCTTCTTGAGGTTTCTCTTTGCCTTTTTATTCTTGTTTCATTTATCTCTTTGGAGAGATCCTTCATAGCTCTATAGAAAGATGAAGCAAAAATTAATCCCTCCATAGTAGATCTCTACTATCTAATTTTCATATGCTGTCAAAATTTCCACAAGCTAAGCCAAAGATCATGCTTTGATACCACTGTAATATCCCAAAATGGAATAATGCATTGATACACAAACAAAATATTTGTAACATAGAAAATGTACATGTAAGTATATGACAAACATAGATATAGACAGAATAGCTGATCCATTTTATTCATAGGATATGATTCAGTTACAACAGTGTATAGAAATAAAGGTACTCTAGCCAAAGAGATGGCCTAGAATAACCCTACAAACATACCAAAGCAGGAACTGTGTAACTAGAGAGTTGCTAGAAGCAAGAAATGTGTTGTCCCTTCAGAAAATGATGTAATTATAGTTTTTGGCTGAAAAGGGAAATGAAAATCTACTGAAATCTGAAGCTCTGATGATGACAAGATTCTAGATCTGGGCTCTATGATCGTAACCCAAGATAACCCATAAAGGAAATTCCAGATCTGTGAGATTGGAAATTTAACCTCTTGGGGTTTGATCCCTGGTGTGTTGGGTTATGTAGATCTAAAGCTAGACCGAACAAATAGATGGCAAAAATATGTCATAAGGTTAGATCTAAGATTGAAGGGTCGATCCCTTCACTATATCCTCAAGCTAGAAGCTCAAGATCTAGCTCCCCAATCCTCCTCTGAAGATTATAGCTGCTGCTACACAACTACTCACAAAAACTGTTCTGTAAAGGAAGGAGGCTCTCTAGCCTGCTGCTAAGATATGTAATGTAGCTCAGAAATGATGGAAACAATGAATAAAATGTGAAGGAATGGTCCTCCACTAGATTACTAGCTGAAATGCTAGCAACTTCCCTTCTCCCTTGGATCTACAAGATTGGATTACACAATTCCTTATGGAAATGCTGCTGCTGGGAGATGAATGTTGAATGGCCTAATGCCTGATATAGATATAAAGCACTGGAAGGCTGAAATTGAAGCTCAAGGTGATATGATGAATCCTTCATCGGTTAATACTGAAGGACAACCTCCTCCTCTCAAAATTATCTTAAAAAATGTGCAATTTCTGAATATGGATGTTCTGCAGAAAGTAGGAACAATATGGCACCAATGACTGATGATGAATGTAGTGCGAACACCCTCCCTTAGAGGTCACTCAAGGAAATAGGTGGGATTCCCACTTGGGAACACCCTGTGCTAAACAAAACTGTAGACTTAGCTAAACAACATAAGAGTGCATGGAATGTCAAATGAAAAATCTAGATCTAAACAGATCCCAAATCAATAATCCAAAAGCCTGCCTCCAATGTTGCCTTCACCTTCTATTAGGTCCATATATTACTATTTTAGTCCCTTATTGTTATTAGTGTAGCCCCATTATTGTTATTGTTGTACCCCTATAACCCAATATTGTTATTATTGTGCCCTTACATTATTATTGTTAGGTCATCTAGGATTATATTGTGGCCCCCATGGACTCCTATATATAGAAGGAGGTTTTGGTAATTTGTATTATCCAAGAATTGTTCATTTATGTAATGTATTGGAGGTTTCCCCCTCGAAGTGGCTAATTTCTAAGGCGTTGATCTCTATTTTCTTCTATTTTTGGAGCTGGTTTCATAACTCTCTCTCTGTGCATTGGATTTGAATTTTGTAAAAAGTGACCTCAATTACATGGAATTTAGTTTTCTGTGTATAAATTTCAAAGTCAAAGGAGGAAACAGTGACACATGGCACGCCATACAAGGTTTCTCTACTGAACCAGTCCATAATTAGGTCATTGTGGGATATTGGGCATAACTTTTCCTTGAAGAATCCAAATTAGGTGAGACCTATGGAAATTTAAAGAAGCTTCAGAGGGCTACTACAGGGACAAATTTTAGATATTGAAGATCCAAAATAACAGATATAATTCAGTTTCAATATCGAACTCCTCAAAATCAATAAAAAGGTGTGTATTTTGTTTCAAATTGCATAAGTCTTGTGTGAAAAATCAGTTTGAATTGATTCCAAGAGAATATTGTAGAATAAACATCAGTATTAGGTTATAAAATTTCTCGTAAAACTAATTCAACACCCATTAAGCCTTTATAAGTTTCTACTATGACTCATGAAGATGAAGAATTTCAGCATGACATATCAAAATTACAAGAGCAAGTGCACCAAATTTCGCTCTCGCAAAGAGGAACAAAAAACGAAATGGAAGTTTTGAAGAAAGGCATGGAAGCTAAGATGGATGGTTTGAAGAAAGGTGTGGAAGCTAAGATGGATGGCATGGAAGCTGGAATGGAAGCTAAGATGGATGATGCAGGGGCATTAGGCTCAAGAAAATTCCTTGTATTTCATTAGACTTAGGGGTTTTACGTTTTCAAGGGAGTTGGTTTCTTATGTAATGATTTGAGTGATTTTAATGAGAATTAATTAAATATTGTGAGAAATTTTGTAAATTTTCTTGAATATTGGAGAACATGAGAGAATTAGGCTATTTGAGAGTGTAAAGGGATTGAGAGATTTAGGAATTAATGGTAATCCTAAATTAGAATTGGTTTCATTATTTTGTGGATGAAAGAGGATCTTTAGGGGTGAGTTGAAACAAATGAGGATATTTAGGATTTTTTTGAGAAGATGGAGGAACTAAAACCAAAAATAGTTTCAGAACCTTTTGTATAAAATGTAGGCCTCAAAGGCATAAAAGAGGAGAAAATAGATAGAGAGTGATTCAGTGTTTGAGAGAGATAGGGTTTGAAGCCTACGGGCTATAGAGGAAGAAGGCCACTGATTGAATATCAGGCCAGAGAGGAAGAAAGCCTTTGTAATTATTTGAGTTTTATATATACAGATAAATTTAGTGTTGAATTGAGTGTGTATATTTTGATGAATTGAAGTTCTGTGTGTGTTTGAATTAGTGATAGATAAATCAGATCTATCGTGCAAAGGGAAGAATCCTTTATAAGGATTTGAGACTATTCATAGTCAAATAAACAAAAGAATTTTTGTATATGTAAATGTTTGTATACGAGACAGGTCACAGACATGAGGTCTCTCTATGGAAAATAGAGATAGGACTTGAATTCAGTGGAGAATTCAATATGGGATTTTGTGAGTGGATTAAACCCTGACACAATGAGTTTTGAACTCATAAAGAAGGTGTTTATGTGAAAAATGGAAGGGGAGTTCTCTGTATAGACAAAGTGAGGATTGAATTCCAATCAAGGAGATCTAGGGGTTTGAAGTCCATGTAGGTTTTTTTCTGTAATAGAAATCGATGGTTGTTTGAACAGGCATGCGGAGGAGTCGTAACGAAAGAAATTGGGACAAGAATGAAGGTTGAATGCAAGTGAAACCGTGAATTGTGGCGCAGTGGAATGACGACCGAAAACACGAGATAATGCTAAAAATTGAAGGCATAATGGTGGACCAAAGCACAATGGAAGCGTGGTGAAATCAATGAACAAGATTAAGGAAGGTAGACATCTAGGCTTAAGTCGTGTAGATAAAGGTGGACAGTGAAAGCGGTTTTGAAAAACAATAAATGGTTTTCGCATAAGTTTGGAATGGTAGGCTGTAATCAATTGTTTAAATGCGTTAGTTGTCAATGAGTGACACGTAGCAATGGGCGGAATTCTAATACAACCTATTTCGTGTGCCTTTGGGTCGTTAAATTTCAAAACTTATTAGAATGCAATATCCATTGGATATACGCATAAATTGGTTTTGGAGCGCGATGAAATATCAACTGTTGGATTTGATGTATGGAAGACGGTAAAAGGTGAATTATTAAAGTTGTGGGGATAGAACATAATGTATGTTGGTGCTTGGTCTTTTAACCAAAGTTGAACCTTTGGTATGAAATAAAATGTTGTGGGACCGAGCCAAATATTCATATTTGATATTTGGGTTTTAAATTAAAATATGGAATGTTAACATAGCCCGAATATATATTTGATGAATGGTGGAGAGGTATGTTAATAAAGATGTGGCACCATATGTTATTCTTGTGTTGGTGCTTTGGTTTTTAACCAAATTCGAGATTTAAATCAAATGAAATGTTTGCGTGGGTCCAAATATATGGTGAATTGGTATGCTGTGGCCCGAAGATTTGCTTTGGGGTTTTAACCAAAGTTTGAAGTCGCATATGAATATTTATGTTTTGGGCTTTATTCCAAAGTTGAAATATTGATTTCAATTTCATGAAGTGGGTTTTATAATATGGTTTTAAACCAGAAATTGAAAAGGTAGCTTTCGCATTAATGGTTGCCCAGTTTGAAAATTATGTTGGTTGATAAATGAACCTTGCAATTTTATATGCATCATAAGGAGAGAATGTGGGTTTTTGCAGCCCTTCAGCTACATCAAGTGGTATTAGAGCTGGAAAAGCTATTTTGAAAGTTAAAGATTTTTTTAATTAAAGCAGAATTGTTAGGTCCCTATATCACTAGTATAGTCCCTTATTATTGTTAGTGTAAACCCCTTATTGTTATTATTGTACCCTTGTAATCCCCATTTTGTTATTATTGTGCCCTTAAATTATTATTGTTAGGCCGGCTAGGATTACATTGTGGCCCACTAGGATTACATTATTATGACATAGTGGACTCCTATATATAGAAAGGAGGTTTTGTAAGTGTATCATCCAAGAATTTTCATTCATGTAATGTATTGGAGGTTGCCCCCTCGAAGTGGCTTATTTTTAAGGCATTGATATCTCTTTCTTCTCTTTTTTGGAGGTGATTTCACAACATTTGGTATCGAGCTTTGGATTCTAGGGTTTTGTTGCTCAAACGGGTCATCGTGGCATTTTCGCTATAATTTTTTTTCTACGAAGCTTCAGAAGCTGAACTTTCTAGGGTGCGAAGCTGAAATCTTGAGGAAGATTGTCTAAAAATTTCAGATCTTGGTTCGCAATATTTGAGGAGATATCATCTGTGGAAGTTAGGTATTTTTTCAGGCTCATAAACAGGTCATCGTGGCATTTGCGCTATAATGTTTTTTGTACGAAGGTTCAGAGTCTGAAATTCATATGGTGCGAAGCTGAAATCCTAAGGAAATTCGTCAAAAAATTTCAGAGCTTGGTTCGCAATATTTTTGGAGATATGATCTGTGGAAGGTAGTGCTTTTTCAGGCTCCTGAATTTCATCTCAAAAAGGTGATCGTGGGAAAATTTCAATAACTCTCTCTCTGAGCATCGGATTGGAGTGCCGTAAAAAGTGGTCGCAATTACACAAAATTTAGTTTCTTAGCTATCAATTTCAGAGGCGAAGGACAAAACAGTGACACGTGGCAAGTCGTACAAGTTCGCTATACTGAACCAGTCCATAATTAGGTCATTGTGGGAGATTGGACATAACTTTGTCTTGGAGAATCCAAATCAAGTCAGACCTGTGGCATTCAAAAGAGAATTCAGAGGGCTACTTCAGTGCTGAATTTTAGATATTGAAGAGCCGCAATCACAGAGATAATACAATTTCAATATCGAGCTCCTCAAAAGCAAGTAAAAGGTGTGTATTTTTTTTCCGAATTGCATAAGTCTTGTTTGAAGAATCAAGTTGAATTGATTGCAAGGGCATATTGTAGAATAGATATCAGTATTGGATTATAAAATGGCCCATAAAAAGAATTCAACACCCATTAAGCCTTTGGAAAGCTCTACTATGACTCATGAAGACGAAGAATGGCAACATGACATATCAAAATTACAAGAGCAAGTGCAACAAATTTCGCTCTCGCAAAGAGCAACAAAAAATGACATGGAAGTTTTGAAGAAAGGCATGGAATCTAAGATAGATGGAATGGAATATAAGATTGATGGCATGGAGGCTGGCATGGAATCTAAGTTGGATGACATGGAAACTAAGATCGATGAGAAAATGGAAAACATGAAGAATTTTCTAAAAGCAGACATGGAAGGTTTGACAAAGTTGATACAAGAAAGGTTTCCTAATGGTGAAAAGATAGTAGAAGAACCTCATGATGAGAACAAAATAAATGTTAATTGTGATTTCATAAACTCTAATGTTGGCGGGAAGAACCACCATATTCCAAAGATGGATATGAGAAAGTTTGATGGAAAGGATCCTGTAACATGGATACTACAGATGGAGCAATATTTTGATCTCCATAACGTGCAAAACACACAAAAGGTACGCATTGCAATTTTACATTTAGAACAAAATACATTTGTATGGTATCGATGGCTTTGTTCCCGTAAAAAAATTGTCACTTGGTCAATTTTTACGGAGGAAATGATAGCACATTATGAGGATACAAAGAGCAACACCTTCTTTACCCAATTGATAAATCTCAAACAAAAGGGTTTAGTGGGGCGGCACATTGAGGACTTCCAAAAATTGAATATAAGGGTAACTGATCTTACAGAGGAACACAGGATTGATCTCTTCCTAGGCACTTTAAAGGATAACATCCAACATGAAGTTCGCGTTTTGGAACCTGATTCATTGGAGAAGGCATTCGGGTTGGCAAGAAAAGTTGAATGTAAAATTATGGCAACAAGGAAGCCTACCACTCAATTCTATAAAGAAGGAAGTGTTGCTACGCCTAGATTTCCACAACCTACAAGGTTGACACCACAACAATTGGAAGAAAAAAGAGAAAAAGGGCTTTGCTACGATTGTGATAGAAAATACACTAAAGGTCATAAGTGTGCTGAGAAGAAATTATTTTACATAGATTGTGAAGAGGAAGAAGAAAATGAACAAGAAGAGGATATACACCAGGAACCGACCCTAGAAGAGGAAGAAATGAATCCGACCATATCATGTAATGCACTGGCAGGAATTACCACTCCTCAAACTCTCAAGATAGCAGGACAGATCAAGAAGAAAAAGGTAATAGTGTTGATTGATTCGGGTAGCACCCATAATTTTATTCATTGTAAGGTAGCCAAGGAATTAAATTGTTTCCTATACCCAGCACCAGAATGCCAAGTGATGGTTGCAAATGGAGGAACTATAAATTGCTCTGGGAAATGCCATAATATCAAGCTAACCATAGGGGAATATGTATTGACTAGTCCAATGCTTTCCATTCCTATGGGAGGTGCTGATGTTGTACTAGGAGTACAATGGTTACAATCTTTGGGGACGGTAGCTTTTAATTTTCAAGAAATTTTCTTGAATTTTTTTTTCAGAAGGAAAGGAAGTTGAATTACGGGGTATTGAAGGGAAGCCAGGAAGAATAATAAGCTATAATGTCATGAAAAAACTTATAAAGAAAGAACAACGAGGCGTAATTGCACAATTATGCTCACTAGAAGTTCCGACATCAAAATCATCTATTTCTGCAGATCTCCAACAAGTCTTGGACAATCATTCCAAGGTGTTTGAAACTCCCAAAGGACTCCCACCTATTCGTGATCATGATCGTGCTATTCATTTGATTCCAGGAAGTGTTCCTCCAAACATCAGGCCTTATAGATATCCTTACGTCCAAAAGAGCGAAATTGAACGTATGATTGCAGAAATGTTAGAGGCGGGTATAATTCAACCTAGTCAAAGTTCTTTCTCTGCTCCTGTAGTATTGGTACACAAGGATGGATCATGGCGAATGTGTCCGGATTATAGGGAGCTCAATAAGCTCACCATTAAAGATAAATTTCCCATTCCTGTGATTGATGAATTATTGGATGAATTACATGGAGCAATTTATTTTACCAAGTTGAATCTTCGTTCAGGATATCATCAAATTAGAATGAAGACTGAAGATATTCCAAAAACAGCATTTTGAACTCATGAGGGTCATTATGAATTTTTGGTCATGCCTTTTGGCCTTACCAATACACCTTCTACATTTCAAGGGTTGATGAATTCCATTTTCAAACCCTTCCTTAGAAAATTTGTGCTAGTATTTTTTGATGATATACTAATCTATAGCACGTCTTGGAAGGATCATGTTGAACATGTTGACAGGGTGCTCAAACTATTGCAGGAGAAACAATTATATGCAAAAAAATCCAAATGTTTCTTTGGAGTACAAGAGGTGGAATATCTGGGTCATATTGTATCTCACGAGGGTGTTAAAGTAGACCCTAACAAAATTAAAGCCATTAAGGAATGGAAAGTCCCCACAACCCATAAAGAAGTTGCGAGGATTTCTCGGGTTAACAGGGTATTATTGCAAGTTTGTTAGGAATTATGGGAGAATAGCAGCACCTCTAACAACATTATTGAAGAAAGATGCATTTTCATGGACTCCTGAAGCAACTAAGGCCTTTGAACATCTTAAAGAGGCAATGTGCCTAGCACCAGTCTTAGCTATGCCGGACTTCACAAAAACCTTTATTGTGGAATGTGATGCCTCAGGAAATGGAATTGGTGTTGTTTTAATGCAAGAAGGAAGACCCATTGCTTTTGAAAGTCGTCCAATCAAAGGAAAGTATTTACAGAAACCTATTTATGAGAAGGAAATGTTAGCAATACTGCATGCACTAAAGAAATGGCGAACGTACCTAATGGGAAGACACTTCAAGGTAAAAACTGATCATGATAGTCTTAAACACTTTTTGGAACAAAGACTATCTTCAGAAGAGCGGCAAAAATGGGTCACAAAGATGTTGGGTTATGACTTTGAAATAATCTACAAAAAAGGAAAGCTTAATGTTGTTGCAGATGCACTCTTAAGAAAGAATGAAGAGGTGGAAGCATTGCTTTGTGCCATTTCTATTATCCAACCAGATTGGATAACTGAAGCAAGAGATGAATGGAAGAAGGACAAAGATGTATGGACACTCATTCAAAAGTTGCAGCAAGATCCTAGTACATCTGATACATTTAGTTGGAAAAATGATTCCTTATGGTACAAAGATCGCTTATATCTTTATAAGAATTCCCAACTAAAACAAAAGATTCTTCTGGAATTGCACACTTCTCCTTTAGGAAGACACTCAGGATTTTTAAAAACTTACCACAGGGTGAAGAAAGAATTTTTTTGGGATGGCCTTAAATCTGATATTCAAAAGTTTGTGGCGGAATGTTTGGTTTGCCAGCGGAATAAAGTGGAGACAATTAAGACCTAGGGACTTCTACAACCTTTATCCATTCCAAGTCAACGTTGGGAGGAGATTTCAATGGATTTTATCACAGGTTTACCTAAGTCCGAAGGAAAGAATGTCATCATGGTGGTAGTTGATAGACTTACCAAATATGCACACTTTTGTGCATTATCTCATCCATTTAAAGCAAGTACAGTTGCTACTACATTTATGGACAGAATTCAAAAGCTACATGGAAGCCCAAGGGTTATTGTGAGCGACAGAGATCCCATTTTTACTGGAAATTTTTGGACGGAGTTATTTTCTTGTTCGGGTACTCAATTAGCTCATAGCTCATCTTATCATCCTCAATCTGATGGTCAAACTGAGATAGTAAATAAATGTTTGGAAGGATATCTTTTTTGTTTTGTATCTGATAAACAAACACAATGGGTCAAGTGGTTACCTCTTGCTGAATGGTGGTATAACACTTCCTTCCATACTGCAGCAAAAATGACCCCATTTATGGCACTTTATGGATATCATCCACCATCCATCACATCATATTTAAGAGAAAATTCGAAGGTTCAAGTAGTGGAGGATCACATCGAGCATTAGAAAGAAGTTCTCCAACTCTTAAAGGATAACTTGACTTTGGCACAAAATCGAATGAAACAACAGGTAGATCAACATCGCAACGAGAGAAGTTTTGATGTAGGAGATTGGGTATTTTTACGGCTACAACCATACAAACAAATGTCCCTCAAGAAAGCTAAGAAGGATAATAAATTATCACCAAAGTACTATGGTCCTTACAAGGTGTTGCAAAATATTGGTGCTATGGCATACAAATTGGAGCTTCCTGCTTCTTCACGAGTGCATCCAGTTTTCCATGTTTCATGCTTAAAGAAGGTTATAGGTGAAAATCTTCCAGTTCAAACAATATTTCCAGAACTTGATGAGGAAGAAAAAATCATATTGGAACCTGAAGCGGTCACGGAAACAAGAACTCGACAGCTACAGAATCGATCAATTTCAGAGTATCTCATCAAGTGGAAGAACTTACCCACTGAAGATTCTACATGGGAGGATGAGAATTTTATACAAAAGCACCCAGAGCTACT
>JAXQQM020059909.1:0-44157 GCA_034641835.2 Pinus albicaulis
CTTTTCCACCAGAGTAGTATCAGTTATGGTTTCACCCAAATTTCTCATTCGATTTACAATATCATCCAGATGAAGAAAGAAATTGGCAACACTCTCATCACTATGCATCTTCAAATTTTCATATTCAATTCTAAGAGTTTGGAGTTTTGCACTTTTTACCTTTGTGTCTCCTTCATAGCTTAGAATGATTTTGTCCCATATTTCTTTTGTTGAATGTAGCTGCATCACTTTAGCAAATTCTGGTTCAGACATGCTTCCTAATAAGACATTTACTGCTTTGGCATTGATTTCATACTTCTTCTTTTCTGCTGCATCAGTAGGAATACTTGCCGGGTATTGATAACCTTCTTCCACGATTGCCCATACATCTGCACCAAGACTTTGCAGATATGCTTTTGTTCGCACCTTCCAGAATATCAGATTGCTTCCATTGAATAGAGGTGGCTTTATAGACATCACTCCTTCTTGACTTCCCATTGCGACGGATCTCCTTCAAGCGATCAAGCTTCTGCAGAAGAACCTGCTCTGACACCAATTGTTGGGAAAAATACTGAGAGGGGGGGGTGAATCAGTATTTACTGCATAATCAAATCTTTTTACTTTTTCATTCCTTAAAACCCATACGCTACTTTCCTTCAGTAAACTAGCGTATATACGCGGATCCCCTTTATGAAACTCACGTATACACAGAGATCTAGATATGTCATTAAACTTCACTTAAACCATTCCATCATTTATTCATCAGATATTCAATAAGCAGTAAACATGTGCAGTAAGAACAGAATAAACCATCACACAAAGCATCACACATGAACACCGGGATTTTTAGGTGGAAACCCAAATCGGGAGAAAACCACCGCTGCAGTTGCTCAGCCTTCAATATTTTATTATAGAGAAAACATCTTACAACACATGTGCTGGCGCAGACTTGACCAGCACGCAGGCACCCACCTGCGCTCGTTTACCAGCCTCTCCTGGAAGGGAGCTCCAACCCCCTGACTCGTTTACCAGCCTCTCCTGGAAGGGAGCTACGACCCCCCGATCTCGTTTACCAGCCTCACCTGGAAGGGAGCTACAACCTCCTGACTGAAGGCTACAACCCTCAGCACCACCTTGGACCACGTTTCATCAATTTTCACACTGGATCCAACAACTTCAATAGAACACAACTTGCAGGCCACAATTCATCATATTTCCGGACTGAACCCTTTTCATACTTTTAAGCACAAACATACATCATCAACAGATACATATCAACACAGATCAGATAGCAGAAACACAGCAGAACAGATCAGATATTTCATACCCCTTGCTTCAGCAAACCCTAGTTTGCATACGCGCTTTCCCTTTACTGATGTCGCGTATATACGCGCTTCCATCCACACAAACCAGCGTATACCTCAGTGTATATTTTATTGCGCATACGCACTTTTACTTCAGAGAAGCCGCGTGTATACGCGCTTCCTCCGCGGCGAAGTAGAGTATAGATCTTCAATCATTACAGAGCAGCATACTTCATCAGATCAGATATTCAGTTCAGATCTACCCTTTTGCTTCAGACAGATGTTCGCCTAGATGCTCGCCTCATCACAGATCTAAGCCTTCCATAATCAGATCTAGCAAATACAAGAGCAATTCAGATCTAGATCCCCTTCTTCATCATTAGTGCATCATACATTCAGATTTATCATTCAAGTGTAACCCTTTCCATTCAGATATACTTCAGAGAGAAGTATTCATTCAAGCTCAGACATCTTGCACTCACACTCATGATTTGCACAATGAATTTCTTCTCCTTATATATGTTTACCCTTTGTCAATACCATGAGCCCCTTTTTCAATACCATGGGCCAAACCAATACCATGAGCCCAAAACTATACTAGACGGGGTCAATTAGGCGGATCATTGCCCAATACGATGGGTCAATACCATGGTGATTACCCCTGGTTTTGCACTTTTAGAGCGCTTTAGCCCATACGCGACTTGGCACGTTCTTTTCCGCGTGCATATGCGACTTACCTTAGACAGATCCGCGTATACCATGAAGCATACTCTTTTCATCATAGATTTAGTACATGCTGAGTTCATTTCTTCATTGTCTTCTATGCACATTGTAGATACATCATATATTCTTCATCAAGAACATATTCTAGCAAGTACAACTTCATCAAGTAAGTTGCCATCATCTTTATCAAGAGGGTTGCCTTTCAAGGACAACATTCATTATCATATTGCTAACAAACATCATTTGCCAAGTCCATCACGTCAAGCATAACTTCATCAGGAGGATTGCCATCAAAGACAACACATACCAACAGTCACATGTCTTCATCTTCATTCAGTGGGTTGCCATCAAGGACAACATCACATCACAACACATAACAACAATACACGTTTTCATCTTCATTCAGTGGGTTGCCATCAAGGACAAACACTTCGCATCATATTTCCAACAACAATTACACCCCAAGTCTACTAGTGAAGGTAACATAAAAAATTACGTTGAACTCCATACAAAATCCTTTGTCGGTGCAAGTACCCAAGCTTCGCAAGGGAACCCTCCATAAGTACTAATGAATGTGATGCAATGTCTTCCTTAGGTACCATGAGTATTACCCCCAACAGTCACCTATACGATACCTAGGAATGGAAACTAAGGTCACCAGTTAGTACTGAAAGTTGGGGGGAAAATTATTTGGTCGAGATCTGATAAGTAGGAGCGAGGGTATCTCTCTTCCCTGCTTTCACTCGCCCTCGCGCTTGAATCCATTTTTAGGAGAGCTTTCCCGGACAGCTTAACGAGACTAGGTTTCACTCTTTTAATAAACTTTTAAGTTTAAAATTTAGAGTGGCCGTGGAGAGTTAACTCTCCACACACCTATTCCAAGGCCCTAATAACCTAGACTAATTGATGTAATTAATGAAAATTCAAAAAGATTCTAGTTCATTTTAAATTATGCGCTTGATTTTAAGGGTTTTTATTTTAAGTTAGGGGTAAAATGGATGTACAACTTGTGATGTTATGGATGTAAAGAGAAATCAATAGAAACTTGCTACATGCAAATGCAAATTTTCTTCGATGAAAATGGATTTCTACAAAGTTTATAGGAATAACTAATAACAGCAAGAAAATTTTCTTTTTCTTTTTCAAAAATAACATGCTCACACACTCAAATCTATCAAAAGACTAAAAATTCTTACAGTGCAACTACTCTAATGCAAAATACCAATGTCAAATGCACGATTCTAGGAATACTCTAAAAAAACAAGCAAATGAGTTTCCAAATAAATGGGACTAAAAACTTGACACAAGAGAAAATACAAGTTCAAAGAGGAAATTCCTTCAACAAAAATGCGAAAAAACAACTTTATTCAAGAATAGAGAAATTCAACCAAGAACTTCTCCCAACACTAAGCGAATTCGACCAAATGAAAAACTTCATTTGCTCAAAAACAATGAAAAGCCTTAAAAAAAAACCAAAAAAAAATTCAAAGGAAAACAAATATGTTTTTTGAGTCTTTTTCTTTTTAAGGAAACAAGAAAACTCTTTGAGAAAGCAAAAAAATACCCAAAAGTCAAAATCACTAGGTTGAGCAAAAAAGAGACCTCAAATTCCTTAAGCAAACAACATTATTTTCATCACAAGACTTAACAAACAGAAATAGGTAACTAACTCAAAAAAAAATACTTGGTCAACAATATAGAAAATCCAACAAACAAAGAAACTTCAAGAAAATCAAGAAGGTTTATTCAATATTTCCACAAATTTACGTCTCAAGAAACCACGAAAGCCAATGAAAGAAAAGAAAAAAGTGAAGCAATAAGAAGGCCAAGCATTAGAAAACTGACACTAACTCACTGTCTTGAATGGTCAGAACAAACACGAACTTTAGCAAGAAGCTCTGGTGCCAAAGCCAAAACTGAAACTTCACAAAGCAAGACAAACCCTAGTTTGGCTAGGTATTCGATCAAGAAAGAGAGAAATTGATTAACAACAGAAAGAAACACTTCCTCGACACATCAAAGATGCAGTAGTAGTCACCGAGAACAGGAAAAAAGACCTTACAGGATTCAAAAAATATCAAAATTTCATTTAAAACTGGCCATACATAGCTTGACAGTGAGAAACGAGCATGCATACGTTATTTTGTACAAGGAAACCCACGTATACACCTATTGCTTTGGACCAAAATGTGTATAGATGCGGCTATGTAAACTAAAAAATGTGTATAAAAATGGCAACAAAGAAAAAATAAAAAAATCCAAGCCTGGTCCAGAAGACTAGGACTTTTGCCTGGATGGAAAAAGAACCAAAGAGACTGGAAAAGTGATCAGACTAATCAGAGAAACCATATCGAGAGAGAAAAAACCCAAAATAGGAATTACACAAATGTAATCCCCAGCAGAGTCACCAATTCTGTTATGGGAAGAATTACCCTAGGGTTTGGGTTGAGAACCCCAATAGAGCAAGAGGCATACAACAACAAGGAGCAAGCAAATTAACAGTCGTAATGCTTAAACTAGTAAAGATGGCAGAAGTGACCTTACCCGTAGGGCCTATTTTTGCGGGTGTTCCCATAGGGCTGAAACCCTTTGCTTCTCCATGTGCTTCAAAAACAACAACTCATTCAAGAAAATTACATAAACTAATAGTAATTGAAATTGTGTTCTAAATTTTAGTGGTTAGATCATATAAGCTTATAGGAAATAACATGAAAGAAATGATAACAAGATCATAACATGTATAAAAGTATTAAATATCACGACATTAGGAATGAGACAAAGCTTCTTTATTGATGTATGTAAAATATGCAGAGGAATACCACTTGATTTAGCCATGGCTCCAAGTGAAACCGTCCTCCAGATCCATCCAACCCAATCCTCAATAATATTCTTCCATAAGGATTGTTGGAACAGGGTTTCCTAGCCTCAATTTTATCTAGGTTTGTAATATTTTGTAATATTTGGTCTAGTGCAGGGGGTTTGGGGTGGGTCAAAATGCCCAATGAGTTGTAATGGGTCAAAAATGTAGACTAAGGGGTTGCAAACCACGATTTGCATACCATAGGATAGTGCGGGCTAGCATGATATAAATACATGGATATGTTGATTCTAAAGGAGGATAAGTAAGAAGTGATTAGGATAGATATGAACATTTGGATCTTTTGTGTCAATTTTTTGGATAAGGGCTCCTGCTAGCTGTGTGCGCGAAGACCCTGGGTCCTGCTGTGTGTGGACCCCGCTGGCTATGTGCATGGGCTAATAGATAGAGTCTGTAAGCTAGATATGAGTGTTAATGAATAAGAAGACCTTTTCTAAGTACTGAAGCGTTTTGTGTTATGATTATTGGTTGTGCAGTGTGTTATTTATATATGTTCACTACATAGTGATGATTGTTGAGGCGCAGGTGGATGTGATACTGTATAAGATGATAAATTCATAGATCTGGTTAGATTTGAATGTTTTGCTTCGGTCTATCTACTATTTCATGATTTATAATCCCTTCTAGAGATATTCCACTAGTACATATATAAAGGGTTCTGATATAGGGCACAGGTCTGATCGATCTGGAAGAACCCCCTCCAAATAAATTTCTCTCTCTCAGGGCGTGGAAACCTGGTTCCAGCACCCTCTCATACTACTTCGGGTGAGACATTGGCCTGCACAAGCAGGCCATTGCTGAAAGGGCCAGTAGTATAGGGGTTTTTTGGCAAACCTTAAAGCCAAACCTGAGTCAAGACCCCTCAATCCAACAAATGATTCCATTGTCAGGACTATTTGTTGGCTTGAGGGGTCCTAACCTAGGTTCGGCTTTAAGGTTTTCCATCAAACCCCTATACTACTGGCCCTTTCGGAAATGGCCTGCTTGCACAACCAAGGTCTCACCCAAAGTAATATGGGAGGGTGCTGGAAACAAGTTTCCACACCCTATGAGAGAGAAAGTTAATTGGAGGGGGCCCTTCCAGATCGATTAGATCTGTGCCCTATACCGGAACCCTTTAACTATGTACTAGTGGAATATCTCTAGTAGGCTTATAAATCATGCAATAATAGATCGACTAAAGAAAAACATTCAAATCTAACCAGATCTATGAATTTATCTTCTTATACAATATCGCATCCACGTGCACCTCAACAATCATTAGTATGGAGTGTACAGATATAAATAACACAATGCACAGCCAATAATCATAACATAGAATGCTTTAGTACTTAGAAAAGGTCTTCTTATTCATTAACATTCAGATCTAGCTTACAGACTCTATCTACTAGCCCATGCACACAGCCAGTGGGGTCCGCACACAGCCAACAGGAGCCCTTACCCAGATACTTTTCTTCTTGCATGAAAGTTGATGCACAAATGCTAGGCATCGGTTGCCCCTGCTCCTGTAATTCAAATCCTTGGCCAATGTGAAAAGAGAGTCTGTTATAATTGGTCACAATACCCGGTTGAATAATTTTTCGACAATGTGCGCGAGGCTCAGGAGCAGGGATAAGATTTCTACCACTACATGAAAAAAGGACATTGGTGAGGGTCATGCTTGTGACAAACGTTTAAGGTCCATCACCAATGTCACATATGGTGACGGTCCTTAAAAAAACTTTGATGTAAGTGTATATAGTGATGGTCATTTAAGGTTCATCACCAAAGAAATTTTCAATGACACTTTTGGTGAGGGTCATTAAAGGCCCATCAATAATTCTCTCTTTGGTGACACTTCTAGTGACGAACTTTTAATGACCCTCACCAATGCTCTTTTTGTTACTTTTGGTTAATGTAAAAAAATGTTCGTCATCATTGATCATTCCAATGAGTTTTTGATGAAGCTATGTGCCTGTTAATATATTTTTTTTCAAAAGACAATGATTTAAGACCATTATTGTAGTACTTTTTATAATATTTCCAAGGCCATAGTGGTTAGAGTCAGTGAATTTTTTAAGAAGTAATTAGTGTGTATCATTTCCCTCATGTAATGACTAGTCAAATATAGTTTTCCTATGAGTCAAGACATGATTCATATCTATCAATTTTATTATCTAGAAAATTCCCTTTAGATAAAGTTCCTCTAGTGTGTGTCGAAAATATATTATTTAATACATAATCAAGCTATGAAAATTCTATTAATGAGAAAGACGTAACACTCCTCAACAATCCAGGCACACCTTAAATGAATGCTTTGGCACACACTAACATTTCTTACCACCTCGCTTGTCTTGGAACATCTTGTCATGACACTGACGCCCAAGCACATGGTGGCATGCACTAGCATGACATGGAACTCTCCTGGCATGTGCTGGCATGCATGTAGTCCCTAACATGCCTCGGAACACTTTGGTTAAATGCATTGACATACATTAACACTTGGCATACAATTCCACTTGGCATGTATTGAGACCTATTATTAGTGTTCGTAGAGTGCCCCTTTTGAAAAAATATAAAGTCCCAACTTATTAACCCTCTTATTGGTTCTTCCTTTTGTTGTCTTGACACTTCTTGACACATATTGACATGCCCTAGCACCCGCACATCCTTAGCACCTAACATGTATTGGCATATCTTGGAACTATTAATTGGCACATATAATTAGCACACCCTGGAACTCCCAAGCACACTTTGGTAATTCTTGACATGCCTTGATATTCCCTAGCATGCCTTACCAACGCTTAGCATCCCTTCTCACTCACTCCTTGGCATAACAAATGGCACTCATTAACACTAGTCCTTGGCACACATTCCTCATATTCATTAACTTCCATGGATTTTTACCTAATGCTCCCTTCTTGTTTTTTCCTAGTACTCCTTAACACTCCTCAACATGCATTAGCACTCTCTAGCACACCTTAGCACTCTTCAACATTCCCTTCCACTTCATAACATGCATAACACTCCCTGACACATATTGTTGCTTGACACATTTTTGTGCTTAGAAAGTCTTAGCATGTATGGAATACATTGAGATGCCTTGGTATGATTTGGCATGGTTTAATATTAAATTTATTTGAGATTGATTTTTTGAAAGTAGATGAGAAGCAACAAAGGAAGACTTGGCACTTATAATGCACTAAGACTTTGCACTTGGAACCTATTGCTGCCTAGTTTTGGTGTGCTTAGCATGCCCCTCTTGGAAAAGGTAAATTAATGACTTATTAGCCCTCTTATGTGTTCATTTCCTTGTAGTTTAACTTGTTTCTCCCTTTTGTTGCCTTGAAAGTCCCTGGCACGCATTAACACACCCTTACACATCTTGGCATGCCTTATCACTTGGCACATATTAGCATGTTTGACATGCCTTCGCACTATTTGGAACATCTTAGCATTCCCTAGAACGCCTTGGAACTCATGTCCTCATAGATAGCCTTTATATTTTTTCATGACTTGGGAACCCAATCAAGTCCTTGGCTACTACAGTTCATGTGACAATATTGGCATGCTTCAACCGCAACAACTTGACCAATAGAACCTACTATAAGTAGATTATACCTTGTTCACCTAAGAACTAACTATAACTCATCTTATGCCATGCATGTACAAGCTCAAATTGTCCCACTTCAATAGTTACCAAGACAAGGATCACATGATCTAGCCATGGCCATAAAACAAATATGAAACATAGCTCACACAACAAATATTTCACTTGTATGTTTAGTTCATATGCATAGTAGAACATTAACTGAGAGTTTTCAAGAACCACAAGATGCACAAGGCACACAAGATATAATTTTACACAAGCCGAGTGCCCCAAAAAATATACAAAACAATGTACAATATGCAATTATCTATAATATTATAAAACATGAGCATGTAGCCAAAGTGTGCCACATCTTATATAAAAAAATAGCTAAAGGAAAAACAATGTTGTGCCTAGAACAAAGTGATCTCCCTTTGTCTAAAAATACTATGTTGAGCCCCGTATAACAATCATATGCTTTCCTCCTGTAAATCCTATTATGAAATTCCCCTTAGCACACTTGAATTCGCTGACACTCCCTTCACACACTCTTCTTCGTTCCTTTCCATGCATTTTGACCTAGTTATCCTTTGATATGCCCCGACACTCCCTGACACTCTTCAACATGCATTGACATTGTCTGGCATGTGTTAGCATGCCTTTTAATTATTTTGCATTCCCTAACCCTCCCTAGTTATCATGCCCTCACAACTACCCTTACTTAATTTGTAACTTGGGAACCCAACCAAGCCCTCGCTTGAATACAAGAGTTTGACCAAGTTACAATTACTACAACTAGACTATGTTGGTGAATTGTGTAGCTTGGGAGGTACTCCACAAGCCTATTGAGATGGGTTTTTGTGAGTTTGGTCACAAAAATATTTCTGGGCAAAGATGCCAAGAAAAGGGATTTTGGACCCAAGATGGGTTTTAAAATCTAAAAGAAAATTAAAAAGGAAAATTAATATTTCCTAAGGTCTAAGTGGATAAAACCCACATAAGTTCTAGAGGGTTCCTATGATGTCTAGGAAAATATATTTAAGGAGGCCTTAGGATTAAGGAAAGAACAATATCGCAAGTTCTAGTAGAAGAGGACTTACAGTCGGTGCCATCTACATGGATGACAGAAAAAATCACCCAAGTTGACTCTAGTCACTCCCAAATTTAGGTGCATGCAGGAGAGACTGAACCTGTAATTTCTTGCTTGATTATTGTTGCAAATAAGCAAAAATTTGATGGTATGGCCCAGCTTGACGTAATTTGGCGAGTCAAACCAAAAGAAATTGATGTAGATGGAGATGTGTTCGATTAACAAATTGAACTGTTGGATGCAAATATTAGGCAGACCTTAAAGAGAATTGAGCCCAGATACTCTGGGACTCAAGATCTGGACATTAAAAATTCATTTACAGAACAAAAGGAAATAATTATGTCCAGTGCAGAACTGACTATAGTCCCAAAAAAATCCCATTCAGCGGACACCTCAACACTTAAAGATGTGTTATCCATATTCAAACCCTGTTTTATCTCGACGACTGACTTCGAGAAAAATGTCTTAAATCTTATAGTGGTTCAAACTGAGATAGGGGAAAACTAGCAGATGGTTGGATCTAGGACCTCTTCCCTGGCCAAAAACTTGGGCAGAGTGTCTGAAATGGACATGATAAATTTACATCGACAAGAGGGTGAAATTGTAGCACACAGGATATTGGAATCCATAGTAGGGAACAAGAAGATGTAGGCCATGATCGAGAAGGTCTGTGAGCAATTGAACATAGCTCCTATGGCCTTGCGTACCTACACCAATCAGATCAAAGAATTGGAGGAGATTGTCGTGCACTAGTTTGGACACCTTAAAGATACTGCTCCTATGAAGAAATTAATAGAGAAGAAAGAACAAGATATTAACGGGCTCCAAGTAATCTTGAAGATATTGGAACATGACCCTCATGTTCTGATACAAGATTTAGAGAAGAAATAGGAGGTCAAACTTCATCTTTAGGAAATAGAATCTGCTATGCGGATTAAGGAAGAAGAGAAACATAGTGATCTCATGTAGCTAGATGCAGTCAGAGTGGAATCCCATGAAAAAGAGGGTGAAACCTAAAACTCTTAGCAATATAAGACTTCAATTGAAAAGGCTCTTAGTTCGGTCTAGAAAACTAAGTCAGAAGATACCAAGTTATTACGCATCAAGATTACTCAGTTAGAACAAGAGTTACAGTTATCCAAAGAATAAGTCACAAGAGTTGACCACAGAATCGACGTCATCGTGGGGAAAAATAAAATTGAAATTGAGCAGATTCAAGATGCTCTAAAGGATAAACATAATGAGGTAAAAAATATAGAAGAATTTTCTCACTTCATAGTGATAGGAAAGGAGGTACTAATGCAGGCTAAAGGAGAAACCTAGAGAGAGGTTTGGCAAAAAATCACTACGGTTGAGTCATATGTGAGAATTCTCTCGTAGTGCGAAAAGGCTCTAATACAAAGCACCAGTCTGGAGGAAAATTCTACATCTGATACCTTAGATAAAAGGTTGGAAGACCCTGATGCCATCATAGATATTATCAATACATTGGAAGATGTCACTTTAGTATAACTAGAGCTATCTCCTAGAGACGAATGCGTTTTCTCTTTGTGTATGTTAAAGGTCAAGAAAGTCGCTATGCACGCAATGCGGGATGAATTCGACAGAGTTATCAAAGATATAAATGACTTTAGAATCGAGTGGAATTATTTAGGAAGATTCAGTGTGCCTTCATTTTGGAATGAGGAAATTGGGAAATTTCCTGGCAGAGGATCTCTGATCAATTGAAAGCAATGAAACATGATGTTGGTTGTCTAGCTATGCTAGGGGAAGAATCAGTTTCTTCTTTTATGGTTGTCATTTCACTTTTTAAGGAATTTACTATTTTGGCTAGGGTAAACAATATCATACAGAATCTCCCTGCCACCAAGAATCAAATAAGATCATGTTGGGTGGTAGCAATTGCCAAATACAAGAATGTGGCTTGGTTAGCTTCTACTGAATGGGACAAGTTAGTCAAATTGATTTTTTTTTTTAAACGCAACACAACAATCCAACAGTTCACTTATACGTCATGGGTCGCTGAACTGGTCCCGCCAATGTAGTCCGTCACAGATCCACTGGAAGACTGGAACGAAATTCCCCTAATCACAACTCAAGCGCTAACTGTCAGGATACGTGGGGTGCACACACTCTCTCCAATGGGGCTGACTAAAAGGACCAAGTCATAAAAGTCGCAAAGGCAACACAATAATTAATCATTTCATTGCCAAGATTTACTTTACTTTTATTTATTTTAATTTAAATTTCAATTGGTTACAAGAGAAACAATTACTAAAACAATTATTTAAAACCTTATTTCTCATCATGGGGGGTTGTTGGCAGAAGTGGAAAAAACTTTATCAAATACTGAAATTGACTATACATGATACAAAGTTTTTATTTTCAATACTGAAAGTTTGAACTCGCAATTTTTATTAGTTCTATCTGTTCTTCCTACTATTTTGATTTGTAGTCACAATGAATTAAATCCAAGGCTCGCTCTCATTTAAGTAATAAATTATTTGGTTTTCGTGTTCCGATATCTATATTATCAACATAATTGTTGAATGATAAGTCTTGAATTATTGATATCTAAATATCTATATTTTGTTTAGCAATAATTCAAGTTTTATCAGTGATTGCAATTCTGTATAGTTCTCTTGTGGTGTTGCTATATCTGTTTTATTTTAAGGTGTGTTATGTTCTCCAGATTATAAATTTTTACTCTCTTGTTATGAATCTCAGTCACGATATTTACTATTAGTTGTTTTCATTTATAGTATAGAGAAAAATGAAGATGCCTGCACCTATTTCATATGTTTCTATTTAACTTGAGGATAGTTCTTAATTTGGTGTTTTTCTTTTCTTTTCCTTATTTCTTTTTTTCTTTTCTATGATTGTTATTATTCTTATTAGAGTTTATCACTATTATTTTGCTCGCAAGGAATATGATTCAGGAATTATGAAACATTAAATGTGTTGCTCCCTTATGTGAATATCACCACCTATTACAATGATTGATTATCTATATCTGGCCTTATTTTATTTGTTTATTGAAAATAAAATAATTTAGACTACAGGGTTACCCCCTGTGGTGTGTTGCAGGTTAGCAGTTCAACCTAGAGTGGGAGGACCCATTAGTCCTCAGTGAATGCGAACTTGAATCACTTACGTGTGGGAACGATTTGAGCACCAAAAAACCTCTTGGAAAAGGTAAATTGATGACTTATTAACCCTCTTATGTGTTCATTTCCTTGTATTTTAACTTGTTTCTCCATTTTTTCCCTTGATAGTCCCTAGTATGCATTGTCACACGCTTGCACATCTTGGCATGCCTTAGCACTTGGCACATATTAGCATGTTTGACATGCTTTCACACTATCTGGAACATGTTAGCATTCCCTGGCATGCCTTGGCACTCATGTCTTCACAACTAGCCTTACATTTTTTTACGACTTGGGAACCCAATCAAGTCCTTACATAAATCCCTTGACCCCTAAGCCCTTGGTTCTTAACCCTTAACCATTGAATCCCTTAACCACTAATCCATTAACCTATAACCCCTAAAATCCCTAGACCTCAACCCCCTAACCCCTAATCCCCTCATTGAAAATAGTAGCGAGAAAGGTCTTCTTAACTTATGCCTTAGTCAAGAAAGATATTGATTAATCCTTCTTTAGCGCACATGAGTTGGAGGATGAGTTCATGGAGTAGTTAACTCATGTGAAGAAATTAGAGGCTAAATTTTGTTATTCTCCAAGTGTGAGTTTATATTTGGAAAAATATGAGTGAGAGACTCGGTGTCTAATTGAGTCAAGGGTGAGTTAAAAGAGTCAGTTTGAATTAGTTAACAAATCAATCACAAGTTTGAGTTCTAAAGCTTAACTTGTCAGTTATAACATGAGTCTAAAGGCTTAAAAGGAACACAAAGGCACACCATGGTATCATAATTGCGAGAACGATTTTGTGTGAGATCTTTTCGTAGGAATAACATATGAAGGAGGAGATTTTATTTAGATAAAAAAGATAATTTTCCTTACAGAAGTACACTAAGCTTTAGGAGTTAATTATAAATAATATGGGCTTGTCTAGCGCTAGGAAATAAGAGACTTTAGCGCAAGGAAATATGGGTTGGGTCAAGTTCTTGCAGGGAGGTTTCGATCTAAGTAGTAATGGAGAGAACAACCTTATTTTTTGTTGAAATAGTTGGCCTTGTAAATAATTCTATTTTCTCAATTTATGTCAAAAAAATCTACAACAAGCAGAGAGCTTTCCTAGTTGGGTTCCCTAGAAAAGTATCATGTTGTTATGTGTGACTATGTTTCTTTATCTCTTTTTCTATTCCACTGCTTATCTATCGTAGAGAAATCTTGTGTCTTGGTGCAATGAAATTAGTTTCGAATTTTTTCATTCAAGCAATTGTAGTATTTCAAGGAATTTCTATGTGATATTAGAGCAGTGATTAGTATAATGACCAACGTTGAGACAAGCTCATGACCAACACATATCACTCAAGAATGCTAGCGCTATATTGTGAAGGAGAGCTATCTAGGTAAGAAGGATGGCATTCCAAGGATTGAGATCTGACCACTGTTTAGAGGGAGCCTCTAACTTCGCCTCTTGGAAAGGGAGGATCGTGATAGAATATTGGAGGATAATGGGGAAGGGGATTTTTTCAAGAATGCTATACCACCACCACAATATCCGCAATAGTTGACCCAACGTAATAAGAATGATATCAAGGCTAGGAATATTATGCTATAAGGGGCCAAAGGTCATATAGTTACTCATATCCATGAGAAGAAGACAACTTTTGAGATGTTCAATTATTTTAGATCTATATCAAATTATCAATGATTCCAAGAAGTTTTCTCTTAAGGAGAAGCTAAGGAGTATCCATATGAGACAAGCATATACCATCATCAGATATTTTATGAATTTAACTCGAGTTAGAGATGAGCTAGCTGGTGTGGGTGTCACTGTACCTGAGCAGGACCTTGTGAGTTTTTCTTTAGTAGGAATTCACAAGTCTTGGTATGGTTTCTAGGATGTAGTTGGGAAAGGTTATGGATTGAATATGCTCAAGAGAAGATCTGGATAGGAACTCGAGATGGTATATCAAAAAATACCGAGGAAAATAATAATATTTCTTTTATGGATAAGGCCAAGGTAAAGATGGGAAAAGGGAAGACTGAGTCTAGTTAGAAGGGAGAGAAAAAGAAGTAAGATATAAGTAAGATCATGTGCGTTCATTTCCATGAGTTTGGAAACTATGCTACTAAGTTTCCTAATTAGAATAAGAAGTCTAGTAAGAATCATGTGGTTGCATCAATTGAGGTAGATGGGTTTTATTCTCAGTTTGATAAATATTAATCATTGATAGCTTGCATGGAAAGCTTAGTAGGGATAAAAACATGGTATATTGATTATGGAGCCTCCTTCAACATGAATGGGAATAAGATGTATTTCAGCGAGTTGGAGGAGAAGAACATGGAGTTTCATATTGAGATAGGAGATAATGGAAAGTACACAACCAAGGGGGTTGGTGCCATTATCTTTGATAGGGAATCTGGAAGCTCTCTCCATCTTAGAGATGTTATTTATGTTCCAGGACTGAAGAAGAACCTTGTTTCAGTAGGAACCATTGAGGACGAGGGATATGAAGTCATCTTAAACAGAGGTAAGGAATACCTCAAGAACTTAGCTTTTGGATTAGTGAAGCAGATAGGTCTGAGGGCGAGGAACATGTAAAAGTTCCAAGTATAGAGCTTATTGTAGGAACAATGTATCAAGGAGGATCCTCTATGCAGATCATAGACATATTTTTCCTTCTAGAACTGCAATAAAAATTAGGAGTTAATTCCTAAATAATAGGGGCTTGTCCAGCGCTAGGAAATAAGAGACTTCAATGCAAAGAAATATGGGTTGAGTCAAGTTCTTGTAGGGAGGTTTCGAGCTAAGTATTAGTAGACAGAACAACCTTATACTTTATTGGAACAATTTTCCTTGTAAAGTATTCTATTTTCTCAATTTCCGCCAATAAAATCTACAAAAAGTAGAGGGTTTTCCCAGTTGATTTCCCTAGAAAAATAGTGTGTTATTATGTTTGATTTTGTTTCGTTATCTTTGTTACTGTTCCGCTACTTATCCATCGTAGAGAAATCTTGTGCTTTGATGTAACAAAATTAGTTTCAGATTTGTTCATTCAAGCAGTTGCAACATTTCAAGGAATTTTTACACCCTTTAACTTCTAGAACCCCTAAGACTTTCTCCCAAACCATAAGTGCTCCAACACTAATCTTCTTGGTCATATTAAGTTTTTTTTCGCTAACCCCTTCAAATAAAACCTCCAAGCACTACTAGGGTTCAAGGGAAAGAGCCACAAGGTCCTCAAATTTGATCCACATTTTATGGACAATCACAATTCCCTTAAATATCCTCCATGTATTTGATTTCAAAGGGTGATAAGGGGATTAGGGGCCCCATTATCACAACCCATAAGCCCTTAGCCCATAGCCACTAAATTCCCTATCCCCTTAACCCCCAAGCCATAATCCCTTAACTCGTACATTCATAACTCATAACCCATTAATCCCTTGACCCATTAAAAATTAAGCCTCTAACTCCTAACCTGAAATCCACGAAACCCCTAAGCCTTAGCCCCTAACCCGTAACCCCCACTAGTACATATGGACCAAAAATCTGAGGTCATGTCATACTCCAATAGTTCAATCGCACTGTCAGATTTTTCTTGTAAATATGTTTAGTTTTTTTTTAAAGCCCTGACATTTGTCGGATATATGATAAACACAATTATCGTCGAATATCTGACGATATGTTAGTCGAGTATCCAATGATAATTTTTTTCGTCAAATATGTGACAACAATTCAATTTTCCTCATATATCCAATGTTTGACCAAGTGAATTATCTATTTATTAGAATATTGATGTTTGACGAAGTCAATATTTTTCTAGTTGGACAACGTCTCTTTAATCAACAAATGTCGAAAGTCCAATGAAATGGTTGTTTTTTGGTCATAATACAAAAATATTTTATTTTGTTAATTGTATTACAAATATTCAAACACTATTGATGCTTGTTTTTTAAGATAATCATCACTAAAAGTTTGGTAAGGAAAAATGTCCCATAACATTCCTCCAAGAGGACAAGGAGATGTGAGATCTACATTGGAGGCTTTGGGTGATTTCCTTCCCTTGTTTCATCCACGTTTATCATGCTTAAGCCCTCACAAAATTCAAAATTACTCAAAGGAGAGTTTTAATCTCTAAAGTTTGAACATGTCAAAATTGATTTGTTTCCAACCCATTTTTTTACAGTTGAACATCACAGATCATTGAGTGCATCCATCATGCTTCCATTGGGATGGGACATAGGTATGAAAAACTTGACAAACTAAGTTATTCCCATGAAAAAATAAGCTTATGAACACATAAACCAATTATTTTTTAAGTATTCATGCATTTTTTTGAGTTTTATGGAAGCCTAAGAGTCTTAGAGAAGTGTCTCACCCTATGGAAAACACTTAGGCACAAGTATGTAAAAAATTGGATGGTTTTCAAGGATTTCTTAATATTTTTTATGTAATGCATAGAATTATTTTTATGTGATATATCCTGTATTGCACACAAAAAATCGTGTTATATGATAGAGGCCATGAAATTTTGAAGGGACATGTGGTAGACCCTCATTGGAATATCATGGGTTGGGAAATATTTTTCCTGTGACATGTGTCACATTGTCGTATCATTGGAAACTTTGAGGAGGACATGTGGCATACTCTAATTGGTTTTTGCACCTCTTGTAAACTTTGAGGTTAGCACATGTCACATATTGGTTGGTTTTTTCATGTCTATAGTCTTTGTAGATGTGTTAAATATGAGGAAAGGGGGTTGCCACAAAATAAAATAGTTTCATCATCCATTGAAGAAAGAGAGAAAGAAAAATAAAGAAAAAGATAAGAGATAGAGGAAGAAAAGAGAAAGGAAGAAGAGGCGGGGGACATAGACTACATATGGAAAAGTAGGATGTGTACAAATATAAGTTGTGTGATGTGCTATTGTATAGGATAAAATTTCCTTCTATGTGACGTATTGCATAGATAAAATGTTCATGTGCACTGTGTCGCATGGTTTAAAAGGCTTGGCACGATGAGAAGATTGGTGAGAATGTGATAGAATTGTGGAGTAGTAGCATTATAACCCAATAAGAAGTTAAGAAAATATGAATGTCTCAACAAGTGTAAACCCAAGGGTGAATCATACTAGTTGTGACATGGCACAATATAGATGACTGGTGAACTTGCTACCACAACACCATTGTGATCGTTCACGTGGTTGAGGAAAAGAGAACCTGAAGAAATATTTAGAAGGTCATATCTTTCTACGGATGTATCATAATTAAGCCATAGTATAGTGGTTGGAAATTTTTTGTTGAGAAAAACACATATAGAAGCTCAAAAAATACCCTATAATAGTACATATAGAGGAAGAAAATACATTAAATCACCTCCTTAATATCACTTAGGGGGGTTGTGTACATGATAAGAGAAGATGATTTTTCCTATCATATTAAGAAAAGAAAAAAACCAATAAGTGTTTAAGAAAATATGAATGTCTCAACAAGTGTGAACCCAAGGGTGAATTATTCTATTTGTGACATGTCATAATATGGATGATGGGTGAACTTGCTGCCACATCACTAGTATGATTGTTAGTGTAGTTGAGAAAAAGATAACTTGAAGAAATATTTAGAAGGTCATATCTTTCTATGCATGACCCATAATTAAGCAAGAATACAATGGTTGTAAAGTTATTATTGAGCATAATACATATACAAGCTCAAAAGAGACCCTATAATAGTACTTAAAGAGGAAAACATAAATTAACTCATCTCCTTAATGCCACTTAGTGGGGTGGGTACATGATAAGAGAAGATGAATTTCCCTATCATATTAAGCAAAGACCAATTCTTGGATTTAGTTCTCAAGGGTCACATCAGTGTCCTTGTTGAAATTATTCCTTCAAATTGGGATAGATATTGGAGTTATTCCAAAATAATTAGATGTATAGACAACATGAGTACTAAAAATATCCATGAAAGCACTTTCACTTTTTCTATGATTAAATAATTTTTTCCTTGCTTTTGAATGTTTCATTTTGAAAGAGTCCCAAGATGATTTGAGTGGAATTAAATAAATTTCTCATAATATTATTGTATTTATCAAAGTGTAACGTCTAACTTAAGACTTAAGCTTTCTTTATTAAAATAATTTCATCCTCATTAAAATAAATGATCTTTTAAAATCTTGAAAAATAAAAATAACTTCAACTAAATAACGAAAAGGCAAACAAAATATGTCAAAAAATCACTTCACTCCTAAAATATTCCATACTAAAACATGTGAGGGAGTGATTGCAAATTTGACTATTATATTTCATCCCAATTGAGACATCGTAAAGATTTTTGAATTTGGATATTGTATCCTTTATATGAATGTATTACCCATTCCATTTGGAGTAGTCACTATTCATTATTCATGGTAGTTGAGTTTTTAATCCATTTTCCCACGTAAAATTTTCGAGATACTGACTCTAGAAGGAGATATTTATTTATTATGTATTATATATTAGTGAATTATGTTATTGTCTGGAATGTTAAATCAAATTCATGTTATTTAACAAAACCCAACACAATTTGAAAGAAAACCTCTGGATGTTTGGAAATTTGCTGCCCTGCAAACCCTCACTTCATTACCTATGCTATCTTAAAGAAATTTTGAAATTCTACAGATTAACCATTGGAGCTCTTCTGGTAACATTACCCAATGAGATTTGAAATCAACCCTTTTGGATGTTCAGTGATTTTATATTCTTCTAATCCTTGCTACATTAAGCTGGGTGAATTCTCTGGAAATTATCGATAAGATTTCAATTCCATTTCTGTAAATTGTGTAAAACTACAGATTGACCAACATGGTTTGGAATCACTTGGAAAATGTTACTACACAGTGACCCATCACAGTCTGGAAATTTTAGAAATCCAATTGGTTCTTTATTTATGCCTGAAATCGGTGGACTCAATCTAGGAATAAAATGGTCTCCAATGTAGGGAAGACATAACAGTCGACCAGTGCTACACTTGTTGGGATCCGAAAAAGACTAACATTCAAGAACGCTGTTTAAATTCCCATGGTGGTAGTATCTGTCCTTTTCACTTCTTCCTACCTTATGAAGACTATGATTTCACAGGAATACTAAACGTAGTTCTAGGGTCGAATTTTAGTGAGAACTTCTACGGGGACACAGGTGTCTTTATGTCGAGTGGCTTCCAGTCGTCTGTTGAGAATCTCTTAAATAATTTATTAGGGGAAGAAACACTTGAAACGAAAATATGTGCTAGGGGTACAACTATAGATTCATCACCAATGATCTACGGTCTGTTTTAGTGCACCAGGGATATATCTAGTTACCACTGCACAACATGTCTAACTTACAGAATCGATGCAATATTGACATCTTATGGAAGTGCAGGAGTTCATTGTTGAAGTCAAATATGCATAGTTCATTATGAAATATATATTTTCTTTAATATGATTGCAGTTTCACTAGCCACTGCTGAAGGACAAGTGAATACACTATCGGAAAAAACTCTAAAAAACTAGGTGTTGAATCAAATCTATCATGACCCTTTTGTTCATGGTCACCACATAGAAATGTTATCATGGTTTTTTTCAATTGCAAAGTTGAAAATATGTTAAGGATACAACATCGTCTAACCCAAAAAAGTGTGATTTCGAGATTAAATTGGGATGTTATTGAGATGTTTGCAACATTGGTATTAAAACCCTCCAAGATCCTCAGCCCAAAATAAAAAAGAATAATAATTCATGATGATCATAACAACTGTCCTCCCTTCCTTTTATAGATTCCTTTTGGGGCTTTTCCCTCCTAAATTTAAATCTGAGTGACGTGCAAGTTTCCTTCCATTTGCCCCAATTTAATTTTTATTATATAATGTTACCTAAATAAAATTAAATAATAATTAGCCATTTTGGATAGACTATAGCCTACAGGGTTAGATAGTACTACATCCTTCCTTGGGAAATTAACTCGAAGAAGACATTGCATGCCAAGTTGTTGCCTATGTTTTGGAAGACCTCGATCCTCCTGCCCACTATGCTTCACCTTTCCAAACATTCCAATCTGGTATGAACATTATCACACCTATAAATTAATGGGAGAAAGAATTAGTATGTGTCAGCATTGCACCCATGTACAATTTCATAAAAAACTAAAATTGATTTAAAAATAAATTCAAAAACGTCCTTTTGGTTGGCAAGTGTATTGCCAAAATCCAAAATTGAGTGCTTGCAACTTGTGGCACTGGATCACTCACTAAGTGGTAACTTCATTACCACCATCAGTTGTCCATATAAATGTATGGAACTACATTTACAAGTGAATTTTAGTCATCCTTGTGGTAGGCTGGTTTGAACTCCTTGACATATTCTGCCTACCTTGTAAATGATGAGAAATTTGATAGCAATAATTCTTCACTTCCCAAGCCAACCTTCTAACAGGATTTTAAAATCTTCCTTGCAAGGATGCATAGCATACTTTCTTTGTAGTGAATTATGTTAAATTAATCCTTGGCTCAACTCCTTAAAGCTTCTATTCACATGTAGAATTCTGGGCTAAATATTGTTCATGGATCCTCTGCTGGAATAGTTTAATCATCCCCCTTTGCACCATGTAAAATTGGTCATCTATGTATAGGAATATTATTCTTTGTTCCTCCCATAAAACACCATGTCAATCTTTAGATGAAAAATTGGTCTAGAGCTTCTCATTGTTCAGAAATGAGCAACTCCAAAACTGTATAGTGTGCCTCTCATTAAAGCCAAACCGTTAGTCTCATCTTGCAACAACTTAGAAGATACCACTTTTACGTGTCACCATTTCACCATGCATCATCCTACATAACTTACTTTGGAAGAGGATAAGGTCCACATAGGAAGTGTTCCATCCACTTGTCCAATCCAGCCATGGCCAACAAAGGAATTCTTTCAGACCATGAGCTCATGATCTCTGTCAACATGTACATGGATAGATCTAACAACAAACTAGGATTAATATCCTTCCTGACTGGTAGTAGTGTGCTTTTCCAAGCTGCCACAAATAAGCCATGTCTCCAGGAATATATGTGTTTCCTAGCTACTAAATAGAGAAGGTGATTTTTTTATTCAAGTTTCAACTAAAATTGGGCCACCATTGTTGAATGAACAGGATGAGAATTAAGGGTGTGAAATGTGAATTATGCCTCACTCTACTAATTTTCATGTCATCACTGTAGACCCTTAAACAAACTAGGCACCAACTCCATTGTTGCATTCATTTGGAGAATTTGTTAAAAATTACATGGAGGAGTACAAGCAAGTAGCTTAATAACCTTGCATCATCCTACATAAATTACTTTGGAAGAGGATAAGGTCCACATAGGAAGTGTGCCATACACTTGTCCAATCCAACCACGGTCAACAAAGGAATTCTTTAAGACCATGAGCTCATGATCTCTGTCAACATGTACATGGATAGATCTAACAACCAACTAGGAATAATCTCCTTTTTTATTGGTAGTAGTATGCTTTTCCAAGCTACCACAAATAAGCCACATCTCCAGGAATATATGTCTTTCCTAGCTGCTAAATAGAGAAGGTGATTTGTTGATTCAAGTTTCAACTAAAACTGTTCCACCATTGCTGAATGAAAGAGATGAGAATTAAGGGTGTGAATTGTGAATTATGCCTCACTCTTCTAATTTGCATGTCATCATTGCAGCCCCTTAAAAACACTAGGCATCAACTCCATTGTTGCATTCATTTGAATAATTTGTTAAAAATTACATGGAGGAGTACAAGAAAGTAGCTTAATAACCATGCATCATCCTACATAACTTACTTTGGAAGAGGATAAGGTCCACATAGGAAGTGTGCCATCCACTTGTCCAATCCAGCCATGGTCAACAAAGAAATTCTTTAAGACCATGAGCTCATGATCTTTGTCAACATGTACATGGATAGATCTAACAACCAACTAGGACTAATCTCCTTTCTGACTGGTATTAGTATTCTTTTCCAAGTTGCCACAAATAAGGCACATCTCCAGGAATATATGTGTTGCCTAGCTACTAAATAGAGAAGGTGATTTGTTGATTCAAGTTTCAACTAAAACTATGCCACCATTTCTGAATGAACGGGATGATAATTAACGGTGTGAATTGTGAATTATGCCTCACTCTGTTAATTTTCATGTCATCACTGCAGAACCTTAAACAAACTAGGCATCAACTCCATTATTACATTCATTTGGAGAATTTGTTAAAAATTACATGGAGGAGTACAAGAAAGTAGCTTACTAACCATGCATCATCCTACATAAATTACTTTGGAAGAGGATAAGGTCCACATAGGAACTATGCCATCCACTTGTCCAATCTAGCCACGGTCAAAAAAGGAATTCTTTAATACCATGAGCTCATGATCTCTGTCAACATGTACATGGATAGATCTAACAGCCAACTAGGACTATTCTCCTTTCTGATTGGTAGTAGTGTGCTTTTCCAAGCTGCCACAAATAAGCCACATCTCCAGGAATATATGTATTGCCTAGCTGCTAAATAGAGAAATTGATTTGTTGATTCAAGTTTCAACTAAAATTGTGCCACTATTGCTGAATGAACAAGATGAGATTAAGGGTGTGAATTGTGAATTATGCCTCACTATGCTAATTTTCATGTCATCACCGCAGACCCTTAAAAAAACTAGGCATCAACTCCATTGTTGCATTCATTTGTAGAATTTGTTAAAAAATACACGGAGGAGTACAAGAAAGTAGCTTACTAACCATGCATCATACTACATAACTTACTTTGGAAGAGGATAAGATCCACATAGGAAGTGTGCCATCCACTTGTCTAATCCAGCCACAGTCAACAAAGGAATTCTTTAAGACCATGAGCTCATGTTCTCTGTCAACATGTACATGGATAGATCTAACAACCAACTAGGATTAATCTCCTTTTTGACTGGTAGTAGTGTGATTTTCCAAGCTACCACAAATAAGCCACGTCTCTAGAAATATATGTGTTACCTAGCTACTAAATAAAGAAGGTAATTTTTTTATTCAAGTTTCAAATAAAACTGTGCCACCATTGTTGAATGAATAGGATGAGAATTAAGGGTGTGAACTGTGAATTATGCCTCACTCTGTTAATTTGCAAGGCATCACCGCAGACCCTTAAAAAAACTAGGCATCAACTCCATTGTTGCATTCATTTGGAGAATTTGTTAAAAATTACATGGAGGAGTACAAGCAAGTATCTTACTAAGTTGTAGCTTAAAAAGACACATTAATATCAATTAGAGAATAAGACCTTATATCTTCCCCCACAATAACGTTCAAAATTCACATTGGCCTTCTTTCGAAATCAAATGGAGGTACATTGGAAGAACATTAATAAAAGGATGTAACAAAATCTGAGGGCTCGTATAAGACACATTCAATAAAATACTAATAATAGCCTGGCTAGAGGTATATATTGCAACTTGCAAGGGAGAATCTCCTCAATTCAAAACTGCATCTTTCCTTTGTGTAGTTTCTTAAATCTTTTATAAGAGTTGTAGTAATATCAACACATAAGTGAATATTATTGTAGTAAACCATCTTCATAGATGTTGTAGAAGGAAAATAGAGGGGAATAAATAAATTTCTTAGTTCCAAGCTATGCTATGTCAATGAAAATTTTTGAATGCCTCCTGACCTTTTACCCATCAGTTGTCAATTACCATAAACAACTTTCGATCTACATTGATATGACATCGTGAGTTCTTGTAAAAGCTCATTTAACACCTGGAGTAGCACTGAATTTTGTATAGTGCCCATCTACTAGGGTTTCTACCAGAAAGATATTAGACTGAAGCTCACCTCTAATTATGTATTCATATATCTCCTCTCCCTAGTTAAGGGCTTTAAGATTGGCACAAGCTAAGAGGACACTTGCAAAGCTTATCACATTCAATTTCATAACTAAAACTTATATTTGTTGCAAGAGGCTCAGAGATTTTCCATCCTACCAATTTTGTGTATACTGTGCCAAAGTTGCAAACTGAAAATTACATATAATTGAGGAATTACTTTATGTAAACTTTAAAGTTAATTTAGCATTGGTGAGTAGCCCATATACCATTGACACAGTGTCTAAATGACATGATGACAATAGAAACACCAGCATGATTAGGAAAAGCAGAGTGGAGTCAGTGGCAAAGCCTAGTGAAACAAACTCGCAAGATTCTTTCTTACCAAGCACCCAAGAAAGCCCATTCCTGTTTGGGATACATGGGGCTAGCCATTTCCCCAAACAAACAAGAAATTTGTAACCATAATAGTGATTTTAGTTAATTAATGAGCCAAATTCTTGGCTATAATAATTGGGGGAACCAAAATAAAACTTGATCCTACTTTTTGACTTTTATAGTTCTGGTTTTAAACTTGCCCTTATGAAATTTTGATTGGCACCTTTTATATCTCTGTCATTTCACATTTGAATGTTGAATGGAATTAGTCTGCCCACTTTTGTGAATCGAGGTATGAAAGATAAAGATTAAAACTTTGTGAGAAGCCTTAAGCCATGACCATATGTTGGATTCTATGCATTATTTCCATCAAAGGAAAAAATATATTTTCCAAAACTCAGAAAGATACGATTGATCAGCAGAAAATTTTTGCAGCAAAATAAAGGGGCAAAAAATAAATCACGAGTATCACCCAATAGAAAATAGAAGGCCTTCTCTACCAGCCCTAGGTGTAGACCAGGTTGCAATAACATGCTCTCTACTTTGTTAAGTTCTGCACCCAACTCCTGAACCTGTTCTATTTGTTCCATATCATCTTGCAAGGAAACATCTAAGATATTCACATGGTTTGAAGCCTCCTTGTAATCACATATTCGTAGAAGATAAGACATGTGCAGCATTCAGTATAAAGGTCCAGACCACAAAAAATTATCTTTGATCCTGAGGGATTGAATTCCAAATGGCATCACATTTGTTCACAACTCTCTCTATATCATCTTCCCACTGCATAAGATAAATCCCCTTCAGTTGTCAAAGCATTTTCAAGATGTAAGGTGAAGTTGCAAGACCATAATTTTTTCGACTCCCCTTTTCCAACAGTGTTTGCTAACTCCAAGCCCAACCCTTTTTTCATGTTACCCATTTTTCACAGGTTCACTCTCAGCTAAAAATTCTGTGAATTTGTTGTATAATGCTCCTGAAACACCACTGCGTGGTCTTTCAGATTGTTATCCTGATTATGTCCGCCATATTCATTTTAGGATCTATTGTTAAAGCCCATTTAGCAGCACATCCACCTCAACCAAATGCAAAACAGAGGGAATAAGCTATCTTCACATGACTCTGCCAAGGATTCAAATTCTTCACACTCCCTGAATCAGTCTAGGTTGAAATCCAAAACTCAACATTTATTATATATGCATATGTAATTCATATAACATGGGTGAAATTGTTTGATAAGGAACCTTGGAGATAAGAATCATCCTGCATTGAGTTCAATGGTGAATTTGAGATCATGCGTGGGTGGGAGCCCAAAAAACCCTTTTGGAAATACATATGGAAACTCTAAAAGACTAGTTGTTGAATCAAATATATCATGCCCCTTTTGTTCATGGTAACCACATAGAAACATTATCATGGTTTTTTTAAATTTTAAAGTTGAAAATATGTTAAGGATACAACCCTTTTGGTCCCAGCCATAATCTTTTTCTAACCCAAGTCATTAAGGAGGTGAAGCAACTTGTAATTGATAGATTAATGGTATTGGAGCAAGGTTGTTTTTACTCTATTTGATAACTCCGCAATATTTCCTAGCCGATTTCTTTTATGTATGGCACAAAATATCTTTTACACCTTTGCAATATCTATCATCTAAAGATTGAGATGGGAATATTTCATACTCGATAGGTCACTCACAACACCTAGGTGATTGCTCTTGGTCGTAGCCATACAATATCACCTCACTAACCTCATTCTTTTGGGTGATTAGATCTCGGTCATTTGAAGAAAATAACATCCAAACTATTGGGGAAATTAGGTGATAGAATTTTTTGAAAGTTGAGGTATAAGTCACCTACAACCACTATTACACCAAAAGGCTTGTATAAGACATTTATTTAAGACAAAATTATCATTTTGTCTTAATTATTTATTATTATTTAAATTATTATTTTTATAATTTAAATTATTTTAAATTAAAAATTGGAGTTGATATTCTGAATGCTCTTGGAGAAAACGAACAGTCTTGATTTCTTGGTTGTTCACATGATGGGATTGACTACCCATTTGCCCTTTATTTCTCATTGTTCTTTCTTGGCTGCTGAGGGTTTTGCTGCACCATGCCAGGGTTTTGCTTCTATGGAAAGGTGATTATGGTTTTCTCATAGTGAATGGACTTCATTCCTTCCTATGGTGGAACCCCAATCTACACTAGCAAGCAGTTTTATCGTTTTTTTCAGATTCTTCTCTATTTAAAAGAGGTTGGGAATATTTGAAGGTTTCAATATAGAAAAAATGATACATCAACCATATTAAGGAAACAAGGAAATGAGTTACAGATTGCAAAACATATAGATTAAACAGAGGATAATAAAATAGACCAAATTCCACTTAGCAGCAAGAACAAGAAGAAACAAATAGCTTCATAAATCTCCAATCTTGAGTATTTTGTTAAAATGGTCGCCTTGGGTTAGTTTAGAGGTGGCCAATATTATAAATTTCCTTTAACCACTCTTTTTTCAAATATAGGGTCATATTACATAGGACATTGACTAATATAAATTAATTAATTGTTTGGACCAAGGATCCACAAGGATAAAATCACCTATTGTTGGCTCTAGATCCCTTCACACAGTCTAATTCCTAGGATTTCCTAGTCTATAAACTCTTACAACTATCTAAATCTACCAACCCTCTCCCTTCATGTTGCACAACCCAAGGAATGGGATGGATCTTTGTCATGCAATCCCTCAGGTTAGCCCACTTCCCTCCAGTGCTCTATCATTGACCGACATGGAAATGTCATTGTTGGGACTCCAGGTATTATCAACTGTATTGAAGCTTATTCAATGACAATCATTTCCCTTTCACATTTTCATAATTTCCACATAGTTTCATGAAAATTGTTTCCATAATTCTATTTTAGCATTAATAAAACAACCTAAGCATTGGGAGAAAACTCTCATAGAAGAATGGATGTCAAAATCTCTTTTTCATGCTCAAAAATCATGGATTATATTTCCATGCATATGAGATACCATGTGCTTTCATAAGAAGTACGTCTCTCTCTTAACCACCAATTCCAAATTTCCAAGGTTAATAAGACTTAGGATAACCATAAAGCAAGGTTTAATAAGGTTAAGGTTCCCTTCCTGTGGGATCATAGCCCCCCATTGTTTTTCCTTTCTCCTTCTGCAGTGTGTGATGTGTTAGTATTATGATTCGATGTACCACTTTACATATTCTATTGTTCAGATTTTTAGCCATTTATCATGTAGACATATACATTATTGTTCTAGGTATCAAAATTGCGAGTATTACATAGATAGAATTATCACTCAACTCCACTTGCATGTCTCCTTTTGCTCTTGAAACATGCTGGATATCTCAGAGTTGAATGTCATGTGGTGCTTTGATCCTCCACTGTGTACATGCCGATCAACAATAAAGTGGTATTGGTTGAGAAAAAATAAATTTTGGAGAAGGATGTCTCTAGCTTGGATGACAACTCGTCCACTTCATCTTCAACACTCATCTCAAACTTCTTTTGTAGTTGCTTCCATTTTTTATATATTTGCTTGCATAATGTCCCTTCTTACAACATTTGAAACATGTCACATGGATCATAGCCTCCTCCTCAGAATGAGATGAAAAAACCTCTTTTTCCTTGGTCTTCTTGGGTCCTCCTTTAGTCATCCTCCCAATGAGTGGAAGATTTTGAGTCTCTTCCACTCTGACTGAAAAATTCTCCTCCTGGACAAAGTCATCCCACAATGTTTCAAAAGTGGACAACTTCACACATTCCCATTTTCCTTGCACAAATGTAAGTCAATATACTAAGAATCCATTTACAATTATCTGAACTAACTCATCTTCATAAAACTTGTTTCTTATGTTTGTAAGTTGATCTCTCAACTTGGTGATCTTCATTGGATAGCTTTCCATAGTATTAATATTTCTCATGTGGTTACTAATGAGATTTTTCTTCAAAAGCATCTTGTGGGATATGTTCAAATTTCACACTTTGATACAGAGTGACTGAGGCATGATACAAATTCTTCCCTGTCTTATTCTATGTGATGTGAGGGATCAAGCAGTCCTTGAATGAATCAAGGACAATTTGCTTCTTTTTGGCCACCTTCTTATTGTGCTCAACCAAATGAACGGATGGGAATATCACCCTCAAACCTAGTACATGTCAAAGTGCCTATATTGGGGGCATATCAGCTTCAAGCATGAAAACAAGGGCATTGCACACACTAAAAGATTCTAATAGCTATGTTTCACAAATAACAGTCCCATCCATATGTGGATTTGGTGAGAGATTTCATATGTACAACTATTATACCATGTCATATTTCTACACCATGTTTCAGATCTTTACCGAAAGAATGAATTTAAGAACTCCTAAGACATTAAAATTTAGAATATAGATTGCACCTATCAATACATTAGATGAGTATATACTAAAATACCGTAAGGAAATATTCAGGAGTGCAAATACTGCCTTCATGAGACAATTTACAACAGAAGATAAATAATGTCTACTTGACATAAAATTTGCAATTTGAAAATTATGACAGCAAGCTATACCAACTAAATAGGGTCTGATATAGATCATGCAACAATCGGAAATGTTCTGGATGGCAAGGACAGGATCCAAAAACAATCTCATGGTTTTTGTATTACTCAAAAATAAAGTATTATAGCAGTTTTGCATCATGCTCAAGCTCTACACGTCTGAAAGATACAACACATACAACTATGTTGTCTGAAATATTAATGTGTCCTCCGTCCTTTTCTAAGCCAAGAGGAGGGGGTTACAAACTGGCCATTAATGGGCTCAAGGACTGCACCATTCTTGGCTAATTAAATCCCTCATGGAGTGTAACTCTCAAAGTAAATTCAGCCACCTGCTTAGCAATAAATGCTCCTTGGTAAGTGCAACCCTACACAACAATTGTAACTTCCAAGCATAAATGCACCACAGAGGGATGTATGCCCCACAATATTACAAGAGAAGAGATCTATGGTATGTGCGCTACTTCATGAATTTTCAATAATAACCCGTGAAAATCCAAAATAGAATGGGGGGTCCATAAAGAAAATCAAACTCATGAGGACCAACCTTTTAAGTGTGTCATCTCTCTCCAATTTCTATTGTTGTTTGCCAATGTGGAAATGATCTCCTTCTAACTTAAATAAAAATATCAAAACATGCAATTAGAAAGTGGAGATGGGAATAGGTTTTTTCTTTAAAATAATCATCAATGATGCATGGTAACAACTGCAACCTTTGTCACATTTCTCTTACAAAATTCATTCCACATACCTCCAATATATAGATTTAGATTACAATTGATAGGCAAGGTAAGAAAGGTAGTTTGGAAAATAAAAATAAAATTATGAGCTCCTAGAAGATAATTACATATGGATAAATAAGTTTGACTACATGTGATTATATCATTATTCACATGTGGATAAATACATGTGACTATTCACATGTGCATAAATTCATGTGACTACATATATAGAACCATGTTATGTGTACCTAATGGACGAGTAAAAATTACACACAATAGACACACATGTCTAAACATATTTCCTAACAATAGAAATCCCTCATCAAATTCTCAGCATGAAGACAGTCCAACACCTTTGTTCTTTTCAGCTCTCTCCCAAGGTGTCAAATTCTCTTCCCTTGAAAATGGCTGAGTGAGTTATGCATTGACATCAAGCTTGCCAGTGGAAAAGCCTTGGTTGCAGCAGGAAGTTAAAAAGAGGGAAATCCTTTTAATTCCCAGGATTGGTTTGTTGCTTTCATGACTCAGCATGAACATTCAGTCGTGGATAATTGTTCCCATAGCTTTAACAAATTTTCTCCAACAAAATAAATTTCGCTGAACTCCATCATATGAAAGCTTTTACCATGGAGTGGAACGAAATGGAATCTCAACATCGCACAATTTTTTAACAGAAAACCATTAGTCTCCTGGAATTTATTGTTTATGCTATCAAAATATTGGATTTCAACCAGAAAAAGAATGAAGACTTTAAAATTAGAGTTCTCAGTAGTTTGGAAATGTTGTTTGATGATATGTACAAGTGTCACCTTGAAAAAGAGCTTCTATGAAAGCTTAAGGAGCTATACAAAAATTGCAAACTTCATCAGCCACTGAAGCATCAAAAATCAAAGGTTTTGACATCTACTTGGATGAAATTGTGTATGACACCAACTCTCTATTTGGATATTCTGATGTCTTGTTAAGGAGATTTTCTATAGTTTTCTTTTTAGATAGTAGAAAGTATTGGAAAATCTTTTGTATGCTCTGTAGGAAGTATTATAAAACTCACATGCTCTGATCCCAGACTTCTTGTAAATTTTTTTTCGATAGTAATTGAGGTTCTGTAGGTTCTATGCTACAACTTACTAGTGAATACCTCTGTTTGGTGGAAACTATCCTGCTATTTGGTTGTACTTCTATCTGTTCTTCAGAAGAGATCTTATATATAATATTTTTTTTCTATTATATAGGAGTCAACCTATATCTGTCTTTTATATAATTTTATAGAAATCCAATATCCACTGAACTCATTGGTGTTGGTTATTTGTTTTGATTGTCCACATTAGATTGAGTTTTATGGAGACTTTGATGGATGGTTTCACAAAATCTTGGAGTTAGATTTTAATTTAACTGTTGCTTTACTTTTCCATCGCTCACAAAGGAACTTTATAAATTCGAAAACCATGTTTAATTTGTCATATCCTCATTTGTACTCTATAGAATAGCTTAGACTTTTGTTCTAACTATTATTCATTTTCTTATGTCCAAAAGGTTTCCTCTTATGCCCCCGGGTGGGCTAGGTATGGGCTATTATATTTAAATAAATTGTAGTAAGAATGTTTGAGATAAATATTCTTTAACTTAATTGTGATCACATTGAAACAAATCAACTTGATGGTAAGTCGAAAAAGGTTCCATATTTAAAGTGCCCAAGGAGAATTGCATGTTGATTTTTGCATATCTAGTGTATTAGTTAGATTTGGATTTATCTTCTGTTTTTCTTGGCCATCACACACTAAGGTACTGTATAAATGCTAGAACCATGTTTAATTTGTCATGTCCTTTTTGGTACTCCATAGAGTAGACTATTGTTCGAACTACTATTCTATCACTTCTATCAAAAATGGTTCCTTTTCTGTCCTAATGTGGGTCGAATATGGACTCTTATATTTAAGTAAAATTTAATAAGAATGTTTGAGATGAATGTTATTTAACTTAATGATCACACTGACATAAATAGACTTGATGATAAGTGGAAAATGTTTCCATATTTGATGTCCAAGGAGAATTGCTTGCAGATTTCAACATTTCTAGTGTATTAGTGAAGTAGTTTGTAGTCTGTGACACCAAATCCCCATGACCAACATAAGAAATGTTTGTGGCATATACATTAATGAAATATTGCAATTGGAAAACCTTTTTAATTTTGATGTACATTTCATGAGTGTAAAATTGAGTGGGGTATTTTCAAGTTTGAGCCAATGATTTTCCCCTCAAACTGAGCCTCAATAGAATTTTACCACTAGTAAAGAGAATTTTCAACACTACGTTCAAGTTAATAATGGCTTGACATGCCTTCACAATTGCCTCCATGAGCATATAATGAAGATTGAAAACTTGTTCATGACCCCTTTTTCTCTAATGATGGCAGTCTGGTTAGGGAAAAACCCTTTTTAGCTAAACCAAAATATGTCTGCAAAAGAAATACACTATAGATTTTCACTGCTATACTCCATTTAATGATTTCGTCAAACAATTTGAAAAAATTATAATAGCTTGTCTTTGTTGTTTATCTTCAACCCATGCATGTCCGATGTTCCATATTGAGAATAATTGTAGGTCCACTAACATTCACCACCACATCTAACACCATCAATTTTGTAAGATTATGTAACTTGCTAGACAATACCCCACTAAATCCCTACACATACTAAGGTCTACTCCAATTTTCCCTCTCCATTCATTGTTTTAGTCAAGGCTAAACATCTTCATAAAATTAAAAATTGTCTCAAGATAAATGGGTTCTTTTAGTGGTCAACATAACTGTAAACTACAGATATTTACATATGATAGGGCATCTTCTCTACCTATGGAAGAGAATCTCTGCATTAAATAGGGAAGTATTATTCTAGTCCTATAATATGCTAGAGCTTTAAAGATAATAATATATATAACAAGGGACATTCAAAGATAGGTAGTGTAGCAATTGTGCCCCAAAATTCATAAAAATAACTTCCTCTTGTTGATTTTGTCTTCGGCATGTACATTACTTTGCAGTTGGCTAACACTACCTATTCCATATTGGTGCAGGATACAAATATTCATAGTGCAAATATACATTTAGTAGTCTTGATTTATTCATTGGAGCATATGCATATTTTACACATAATAGTTAACTAGTTCATATACATTACAATCTCAAACTTGTTCTAAGAAATTTTATAAAATGGAATAAATGTATTCTACTTGTATGTTTGGTACTTCCCAACACTTCATTTACACCTCCACCCAATTTTCATAATTTCCATAACTATTAGGTAGACACTTGCAACTTTGATGTTATTTTTCTTGTTTAGTAAATATTTTCCAAGACTTTACAGAGTTTTATAATTTCTTGAAATTTGTATAAATTAGAATTTATAAAGTTTCAAGGTTTAATTTTTAAAAGTCTAGTTCTTTAAAGGATGCTAGCTCAATGGAAGAGCACCTGCTTTAAAATCAGGAGGTTGGTGGTTCGATTCCGTCGTGCCCTGATATTCATATGGAATGGTGACGAAGACTCTTTTGACCATCACCAATGAATTTATGGTGACATTTTTCGACCCTCACCAATGAGCTTATGGTGGCAATTTTTTGACCCTCACCAAATATGAAATCGTGAGGGTCAACGAACATTGCCATATATATGCACCAATAGTGACAGTTATTAAAGGTCCATCACAAAAAAAATTTGTTGTTCATATGAAATGGTGATGGTGACTATCCGTAATTATAATCAATATTCGTGACAGACCTTGAATGTCACCACAACACATATTTTCGGCTACGCCACCTTTGGTGACATTCAAATTTTTAGTGACAAAGGATATTGTCCATCACCATTGCTCATATGAAATGGTGACGATCATTATTCACCATTATAAATCATTATTGGTGACGGACCTTGAATGTCACCACAACACCGATACTTTCGATGACACCACCTTTGGTGACATTCAGTTTTTGGTGACGAAGACTCTTTTGACTATCATCAATGAGCTTATGGTGACACTCTTCACCCCTCACCAATATCCTTTTTTCTTATAGTGTACTATTCGTGGCTAATCCTGCTGATCATCTTAGTTTCTTGGGATACCCTAGAAGAAGCGATCTTCCACCCTCTTGAGCCTGGCATGTGCGAGGGGGTGCGGTTTTCCAACCTTTGGGAATCAAAGGACCCCAAACGGGTTGAGGAGAAAAAGTCCTTATGTGTACTCTACAATGGGGATATATTTGCAGCTATTGATTCCCAACCCTACCTGTCCCCAACAGTCTATGGTAATTATAAGAATATAGCAACATTTCAAGTGACCATGCACAATGTGCAAATTTGGGCTCATAAAGATCACACCTCGCATAACCTCCCATATATGACCACCGAGGCTGAAATTGAGCGGATAATTGTCACCTGGCTACTGGAATGGAAGGTTGTAGCCTAGCCAACTGACCTCGACGCAGCATGAACTTCGGGCCATAACGCAGTGTCAAACTCTACCACTCTGCCTGACCCAACAATGGAGTCGGTGATTTCAGCCTCCACGCAGTAGGCCAACCCCAGAAGCACTACCACACAGCCAGAACTAGAATCCCCACCAAATCAGAACGTAAACGATGTTGATGATGCAGGTACGTCAGTATTTCATAGTCTCAAGTGTCCTCGCAGGTTGTCGCAGGGGCCTAGAAAGAAGCTTAAGGCCAGTAAGACTGGCACCAATGTAGAGGTTACCCTGACGGAAGATGACCTTGACCAAATTTTTTATGTTCTCACCACTGTGTCTTTCGATTGATGGATTACTGGGAAGAAAAACACAAGGCCGTTGTAGAAGTATTGTAAGTAGAACTGCAGGCCCGCTATCTCAAAGCGGACACCCTTCAAGCGAGCATAGATCAAGCAAGGTAGAATCAAGCGAGAGTGGATCAAGTGAGTTAGACTCATGTGGGATAGTTGGTGCTTGTTACAGCCCTGGCGATCATCGCAGACAACCGAATTTTACCTCTCCCTGGTGCTGCTTTTATCATGGAAACTGTTTAATTGTGCACCCAAGTCCATGCATGCTCATCCATTGACCTTGATGTTGGTCGACTTGCCAGTGCATAGCTGCATGAATTATTGACTGCCATCCCAAGCGAAATCCATCACCAAGAGATCAACGCATAGCAGCACCTCAGAAATTCTGAGCAGAATATTATGAATCAAGCTGTCAAAGTCGCCCAAATCCAGGCCGCGCACGTTGCCACCATCGCGCAACAAGCTGCCTTAGAACAACGAATCAAATGGCTCTATGAATACATACCAGAATTCATTCTTGCCTGCGCCAAACCACAAGCCAAGGTCAAAGGATTGGTCACTGCCCTGAAGGCATGCTAGACTGAGGTATAGGTTTTCAAGGCTAAGTTAAAACTTCAGATTGCATCATTGCAGGCCAAGCTCCAGCTTGAGACTCCCACCTGAAAGTGTGTGCCCAGCGAGCCGCATTGGTTATATAAGCCACAACCACTATCATGACGCAGATCAGTCAGGGCGTCACTCTGCTTGAAAATGATATGGAATTATGGTCCCAGGTACAGCACGACCCTCTCGTCTAAAAAATTTATCAGGAGTTGACTCAGAAGGAAAAAGACTGTGAGCAGCTGGAAGCTACGATGACCACCCTTGTTCCAGCCTAGCGCTTAGGCCATCTTCGAACAAGCCACGTGCTTCGTAGTGAAATTATGGGGCTTTGACGCAAGAAATAGATACTCAGCGACCATCTGACACCCTGGTCAGATGAAGCCCTCAAGCTTTCAGAAGACTTAGACGGGGAGGTGTGACAATTGAACTAGACTTTAGACAATGTCACCACTGCCACGGAAGGACCAACCTCGTAGAAACTGGTGGACACCGCGTAGACTGCCACCACATAGAGTATTTGTGTTTTGCCTCTGTTCACTATCGCGATCATGAGGTCTATGTATACCCCCTTAGATTACAACATTCTATTTGGTTGTAGCTACACCTATGCGATGTCTGTTGTACCATCTGCAGTTCACCACAAGATGTCCTTTACCCATAATGGAAAGATAGTCACCATTGACTAGTTCACATATTACGAACCGAAGTCTCAGACCTCCCCTGAGTCCATCATATCTTCGGTGGCCAATAAGAAAACTGTCGACCCCTTGACTAGTGTCTCACCCGGAGTCTACAAAGACTCCTCTTTTCTTTGTTCATTCTTTGGTCTTCCTCCTCCTATCTCTGATCCCAGCTCATCAAATTTTTGCATGATGCAATCGTCTCGGGCTTCCTTTAAGCGGCCCGCTTCAGCTAGTCAGTAGCCCCGCCCTTCAAAACCTATTCCTAGCACTTCAACTCAGCCTTCTGGACCCCCTCCTCCTGTCCCTTCACCTGCAACTGGTATCCATGAGCATCTCTACCTTCCTAGGATGGTTCCTCCAGGCCTTAACCATCTTGGAGCCATCCCGCCTAACCATTACCCCTCTGGTCAAATATTGTTCCTAGCTTCCCCTCCTTGAGTTTTCTCGATACCTTTTATGGCTACCTTATCCCTTCCTAGCCTGAACCTAGGGATTCCCATATGGTACATCGACCCACCAGCCGCTACCTCGCCTGCTCAACCCAAACACTATCTTGCTTTGACCCCGGTTCAACTGGTCCCCATGACCCCTCTCGCTGCTACTGTGCCTCAGCCACCTCAATAGGAACCTTCCCCTCTTGCGACAACTTCTGGTAAAAAGGGAAAAGCTCGTAAGAAGGCATCAAAAGACAAGGCTGCCCCGACAACCCTGCTCCTCTTTAACCTCCAAAGAATAGACCTTCTTGTGCCTTTTGTGATGTTGTTGGTCATGCCACCCATAATTTTCCTGAATTTCCTCATCTCAAGCCCATGGTCAATGAAGGGTTTCTTGAGTCTAGTATCCCAAAAGTCCATGTTAGTTTACCTAATTCAGCCAAGAAACTCAAGACTTTGTGCACAAATCACCCCTTTTCTTTATGTGATTTCCATGGCAGCTATACTTACCTCTATCCCCGCCTCGAAGAGTACCACTCCTCTTTGGAAGAGGTTTGCCAATTCGAGGCCAAGCGCAATGAGTCCACTACTCCCTTCTTTGCACGTTTTTCTTTAGTAGAACCAGAGGACATATCCACTCCCATAGACATTCCCCGTCCTGATGTCAAAATGATAGAGTCTTCGGCCATTGTCCACTACCTGTCATCATCTATGAGATCCTTGGTGGAAGACTTTCATGGGCCTTCCCCTTCTATTTCACTCGACCTCCCTTCAGTGATCATCCTGGGCTCAACATCAGTGGATCCCTTATCTACTTATTTTTCTAACACCCCTTGTGACGATGCGCATGTGAACCTTTCTTCTCATGATGATGAGTCAGGTAGCTTCATTGCATCAGGTGGTTTTTCTTCCACCAGCCACCCCTTCTTCTATTACGATGACGACAATATGGAAGCAATCACCACCATTGAATTTATCTATCCCCCCTTACATCAAACCCATGCTTTCAATCCACATACACCTTGTGGTCATTACATTGACACCCAATGTTTTGGTAAGGGGGCACCCATATTTGAGAGTCCAGGAGAAGCAATCATCCAAAACTCTCCTAGTGAATCTGGTCGTGTCGACTCTAGTACCACCATTCTTCCCTGTTTAGAAAAACCTCTAGAGTCCCATATCACTTCAAATCATTTTAGGGATGACACCCCTCATCATTCCTTCATCTTACATTAGAAACACTGTCCCCTAGACATTGTTTTTTACCAACCTATGGGTTTTCTAGGAGAGCACCAATTCATTATCTCCAAATCCACTCTTTGGGATAGTGACACCATGTATGAAAACCTAGAAACTTAGTCCATTTTCTTCATATATGTAGTACCAAAAGAGATTGGTAATCCTCCATTCCCTTTCTCGAACTGCATAACCATAACGAAAAGAAATGGCACACCACATCATAAAATGTGTTTAGATTCCCATTTTTCTAAATACATTTTGGCATGACCTTAACATGCTTGGGGGAAACTATGCCCCTCAACCATAAAAATCCCATATCTTAGTAAAAAAAAACACTAAAACCCCCTTTCTCTGATAGGTTTCACTTTTCAGGCCATTTCCTAGGACAGGTCACAGTTTTTTTCTTAGTACCTGCTACCCAGGTCGCAGAACAGACCCAAAAAAGTGCGACCTAGCCTGTTCATGAGCTTTGGGTGCCTAAACTAAAATTTTGATCCCCTTAAATGAAAGAGTAGCATTAGGCCTCTTACCTACAACTGACAGATCTCGATTCCAACGGTCGGTTTTTCCGCTACGATCACCGCAATATTTAAGGCCTTCTCTCCTCTCTACATTCACCACAGCTACACTTGAAAATGAGTGAATTTGGAGGGAAAATGCCTTATTAAAAGAGAAACCCAAAATTTTTCTTTCGCATGCTACGGCCAAACCCTATCTTAGTTTGACAAACCGCTTGTACCATTAGAAAACTCTCACCGAGTTCTCAAATGGGTATCTGTTAGTTTTTCGTGATTTGATACTTCACTCGGACACATTTTTTCCAATAAGGGGTCACTTCACCACTCCTCAAAATCTAATTTCTTCACTTGCAACACTTTTACTTGGGGCACCACTTTGCCTCCATACTTGTCCATGCTCGTGTCGATTTTCGTCATGTGTTACCATCTTGTACTCATGTCTTTATAGTCACCACCAGACCTTTTTTGTGTGGCAGCATCATCGAGTTTCCCTTGTTTAGAGCATTTGAGTTGAGTCATCGTTGCATCCATGGAGTCTATCCCAAGTCCTTTGTATAATGCTATAGTACTCCATCCTTTATTGTTTGGTTCCTCTCTCATGTCGCACATTATAGCCTTCAATCCTACTGTCCCCTGTCCCCTTTGACATTGTGTTAATTGTTGTCGGGTCATCCATGCCCTTTATGCTCTAACAAGGGAAGTCGTATGTCTGCTACTCAGTAACCCACATTTCATCATCATCCCTGGTGTTAGTTTGTAAGTCGCTCCACTATTTTCTCTTGTGCCTTAGTTGAGGATCCCTTGTTTACTCACCTATGGCAGACCTCCTTCTGTCGAAATCAGATCATTCATTCCAGATGATAGGTCTAGAGGGCGGTGTACCTTGGTTCCAGCCTCCACTCTTGTTCAGTGCCTTGGATCAGGCAAAGGGACTCCTTATTTCCATTTGACTTGATTTTTTCTCAGCTCTAGCTCCTTACAACATGATTAAGATCCGTATACTTGATGGTTCAGTGATGTAGCAGATTGTACCAGTAATTCCCAGGTGTGTGTGAGATGTTTTAGACCTCATGAGGGGTGGCCCTTCAGGTAGCCCCAAAAATGCCCGAATGGCCTCTTCATTACAACCTTTGATGCAAATCAATATATTTGATGATGTTGACCTCAGTCGCTTGAAGCGCCTTTTATTTTGCATGTATCAGTCATATTTTCAGAGCCCTTTACTATTTCTATGGGCACTTTAGATGTACTTATATCTCATGTACTCAGATATTATTGTATAAGTCCTGGTTTTTATCCCAGACACATTATGTATGTGGGATTCATTATCATGTTTTTATCTGGCTCATGTTATGCCAACATGCACTATATAGTTCAGTCCCTTGTTTACTGGACACATTATTCTTTTTACTTTGTCTCGGCGGCCATAGGTATGCCTTCCTTGCCGCCTATAGCACAAGTACTCACTCATAAAAGAGACTCATTGCACCTGTAAGTCTTGCCTCCTCAAGGTCTAGTCCTCTAGTGCTTTGGTCTACCTTATATTTCTCTCTCTTTGACTTCCCCTTCGGTGTCTAGAGATTGAGTTATTAAAACATACTTCGGTCATACGATTAGCTCCTAATGCTCGCACTCTGGGGGGGAATATGTTACACCATTTTTTTGGTCATCTAACCTTTTACTATTAGATGGACCAAAGTACACCATGTAAGACCAATTTTACCCTAAGTAAAATTGCTTTCACTATGACAAAAAAATTAGGAAAGCACATTTATTAAGTTTTTTATGGTCTAAACATGAAACCCTATGAGGAAATATTAAATAAATCCATATTTGTTTGATTTTTTTCAAGGAATAATTAGTTAAAAAATAGTTTAATTAATATTCCTAGTCATATTTAACCCAAAACAAGAAAATTAATTAGATAAATCATTATTTATCTTATTATTTTCTAGGAATAATTATTTAAACCTTATTTAAATAACATTCTTTGTTAAATTTGACTAAATCATTTATAATTAATTGAATAAATCATTATTTATTTAATTATTACTCAACCACATCCTTAAAATAATAAATAAATCATTTATTTATTTATTATTTAAAAATAAAGGGATTTGGCCCAAGTCAAATTCTTTTTCCCTCCAACAAATATAATAAAATATTCCATAAAAGTTGGAACTAGATTTGGTTAATAATATTTTAATTATGCACCAATATCTAGACTAACTCAATATTTTGTTATAAATAGAAGGTTTTTTCCATTCACTCACTACCTTTTTTTTCCTAAAGATCACTCTGGATCTATACTTTTGGTCTGACTTTGATCTACCATCATTGTTATACTTGCTACCATTTTTCTTGTGAGCTCCCTTTTAGTTCCATTTTTGTCTGGGTTTTCTACACCATCAAGAGAGAGAGATTTTAGATCTAAAGTGCCGAGGACTTACAAGAACCCATCCCATTGAGGGGGACTAGTAACATCTTTCTATGTTTCCTTCCCAGGTGTCAAAAAATACAAAAATTCTTTAAAACAATATTTTCTTGTCTATTGGATGCATGGAGCAACTCTTGATTTTATTTACTACTTAATGTCTTTTAATGCATAGATCTAGATTTTGCAGCATTTATCTTGGTCAACTAATTGCAGATCTAAAGAATCTGGCAGCCATATTTATTGTTAGGGTTGTTTGTTATGCACGGCTAAAGTGAGCCTTTTTTTTATGCTTGCGATTAAGATTCATACTAATGGACAGGATGAAGACCCCACCTGCGTTATCACTCGGGACGAGTCATAAGATTATGTTGGGGGACTCTTGGAACAAGGTTTGCTAGCCTCAATTTTGTCCAGTTTTGTAATATTTTGTAATATTTGGTCTAGCGCAGGAGGTTTGGGGTGGGTCATAACCCCCAATGACTTGTAATGGGTCAAAAGGGTAGACCAAGGTGCTACAAACCATGGTTTGTGGACCATAGGATAGTGCAAGCTAGAATGATATAAATAGATGGATATGTCGAGTCTGAAGGAGGCTAAGTAGGGAGTGATTAAGATAGATATGAACATGTGGATCTTTTGTGTCGATTTTCTGGGTAAGGGCTCCTGCTGGCTATGTGCATGGATACCCTTAGTCCAGCTATTTGCAGACCCCACTGGCTGTGTGTGCGGGCTAGTAGATAGAGTCTGTAAGCTGGATATGAATGTTAATTAATAAGAATACCTTTTTTGAGTACTGAAGTGTTATGTGTTATGATTATTGGCTATGCACTATGTTATTTATATATGTTCACTGCATACTGATGATTGTTGAGGTGCACATGAATGTGATACTGTATAAGATGATAAATGAATAGATCTGGTTAGATTTGAATGTTTTTCTTTAGTCGATCTACTATTGCATGATTTATAATCCCTGCTAGAGATATTCTTCTATTACACAGTTAAAGGGTTTCGGTATAGGGCACAGGTTTGATTGATCTGGAACGACCCCCTCCAATTAACTTTCTCTCTCTAAGGGTGTGGAAACCTGGTTCCAGCACCCTCCCATACTACTTCGGGTGAGACCTTGGCCTGCACAAGTAGGCCATTGCCCAAAGGGCCAATACTATAGGGGTTTCTTGGTAAACCTTAAAGCCAAACCTGGGTCAGGACCCTTCAAGCCAACAAGGATACACAAGGATGTCACATAAGAGAGGTGAACATCTCAAAGAGAGAAAAAAGGGTTTCCAAAACCTGAGAAGTGAAGGAGGCACTGAGATAATCATACATGATCAGGGAATAAATGCATGTGTTATCAATACCTATCTCTCTCTCCCCTTTCGGCCTTCTAATGAGGTGAATTTATACTTCATAAAAACAGTTTTTTCAGTTGGGAAACAATTTGGCCAGAGGCTTCTGTAGATAGGCTTCCAGTGTAACCCATAAACCCCACTTAGAAAATAGGGAATTTTATAGTTTTTCATATTTTAAATTATATACACGGTTTGGGTATAACTGGACCCACACCTCCACACTCTTTTGAGATGGCAAAGTCGCGTATGGAATTCAAAATAATATTTTTTAGGTAAAGGACCAAGTATAAAGGGAAAGGGCTTCCCAAGGCCAATACATAGAGCATCAAGTATATAGAGGTGAGAAATGATGTTATAACACAACTAGAGTGAGGTATGTACTCTCTATTTCCATTAAATTGCAATTATTATCCTTTAGGTAACCTCAGGTCCATTGTCCCCTCTCGGTTTCCTTTTCTAAGAATTTTATTTTCTCAAGGAGAATTTATTGGCAAGTAACCACTTAAACCATAACTATCTAGCTACCTTGACATGTGAGACTCTTTCAACATTACTTTCAGATATGACATATTCATGATCATTGCATAACATTAATATATTTCATAAATATAATTAATTATTTTCCTAATTATTGTTTGAACTTCACAAGGTTTCCAAGGTATCATAATGTTTTTAACTGTAGTAACTAAATATTTACAAATTACCAAGGGATGTTAAAATATCGAAATATTTATAGAAGGAAATAGAACTTTTTTTTCTTTCTTAAATTTTAATTACTTTGTATCTGTAAAGATATATAAAATCATATTATTTAGCATAAACATCCACTAGTATAAAATGATGAAATTAGTGACTAGGTGACTAAAATGGTTAGTCGCCGCAATTATTTCGAGTGAATTACTACTAAATTTGAGAAAATTTAAGAGACTGAACTAAAAATGAGTAACTTAAATGACTAATTTATTCCAGGGATAAAATATACAATTAGATAATAAGTGACCAAAATGAAGGCGGCTAACTGAAATGACTAATTTAGTCCATGACTAAAATATATGACTCGATAATAAGTGACAAAATTAATAATGATTAACGTAAATGACTACTATAGTCCAAGAATAAAAGTATTACCAAATAATAGTACAACAAGTATATGAATTAGTCATTTATGTTAGTAATTTTTATTTGGGGATCACTCTAGAAATGGAAAATTGCAATTTTGATACATAAGTGTTTTGTTTCACTACAAGGGTCTCTGAATCCACCTGCAGTGTTAAAATTTAGAGACGAAGGGGTCTTTGAATCCATACACATTGTTAAAATTCTGAATACCCTTTTTTCTTTAAATTTTAACACTGCAGATGGATTTAGATATTCTCAACATTATTTTAACCTTTGTTCGCCTTCGAGGCAAGGCTCTCCTTCACCAGTTTGTCCAAGGAGGGCGAGGCCAATCATAGTTGAGATGAATGATAAGTATATTCCTCAAATTTATGAGTATTATGTTGACACTTAACACCTTTACAAAAAAATCTCCTACTTTCATATAGACAATTAGAGTTTCATTAGTTTAAGCTCATTCATTCTATATGCATGCTTATGTTCTAATTAGAGACATAAGTAACATGTAATGTCGTAATTAAGTCCACTTTTTCCCCTCTTGTTCACCCAACTCCCATATCTACATACTACACCACAATAATATTATTCCACTTCAAATTATTGGTGTTGTTAGTGTCTAAATGTTCAGTGATCAAATATTCTCTTTCATGTTTACTTGGTAGTGGTCCTTAGTCAAAATTTTGTTCACTAAATGTTTTCTGAAGTATAGATATACACCCTTCACCCATTCATGGTTACTCCATCATTTCAAGGTCATGTCATTCAT
>JAXQQM020082119.1:0-19577 GCA_034641835.2 Pinus albicaulis
GTGAGAGGCTACCGACAGCACCTGACCCTCCATGCGACCATGCCCCAGTGACCAAGCGCTTACGGCAATGGCGGAATTTTTTTTATGACATTTAATTAGCATTAAAACGTGGCTTAGCCACTAATCCAGATCATTAGCGCAAATTGCATTTTGTTTTTTTTTTAATAGGATTAACTGCCCTTAATCCTTAATTAAATTTAAAATAATACAGATTAAAGGGATGGCGGAATTTATGGTGGGTCTGATATTTTCGGGGAGTTGGCCAAAATGGCGCTCTTAACTGGAGTTACTCCACATTTAGTGGTGTTTTGGTGGGACATTGGGCAGATTTCTTATTTCTGCCATAACTCCCTCATTATTGAACCAAATTGAGTGCAAAAATAGTCAATTTTGGGTCTATTTGACAAGATGAGAAATTTTTAATAGGTCTCAGGTTGAACAGAGGTCATCTTCAGCAGTTTTTTCTTCAAGGAAGATGAAGGGGCCATCAGGGCCACCATGAGGCAAAATCAGTTTGAGGCCTATCCAGGGGAGGTAGAATCCTTTTCCAAAGTTCCAATAGTCTAAATTGGATAGTTAAGATATTCTGAATCTGATGAGATGGTTTGTAAAGCCTGTAGAGAATGTTTGAAGGCCGAAAATCTTCAATAAAGCTCCAGGGGCCATTAGTGCTAGATTTTGCCAGCAATATTGCAGGGCTTAACCAGAGCTGCTTGAGACCATATGCAGTGAAAAAATGGTCATTCTTGACTGAAAACATCATTCTAAATCTAATAACAGAGGTTTCAATACTTTTAGAGGTTTAAAACTCAGCAGATAATTTTTCATTGACCCCAGTGCCAAGGGGTGTCGATAGGTGATTGAGGCGAAACCGGAGTAGTCGAAGGCCATTTTTGATGAATTAAAAGTCTATCTTGACTATTTAAAAATTTTTGGAACTAATCAAAGTGGTTTCAGAACATTTTTAGAACTTCTAGAGCTCGAGAAGCTGATGTGAATTTTTGGGCAGCCGTGGGCAAACCATGGAGGATAGCCTAGTTTGGGGATGTTGTGCTCGATTTGAGCAATTTATCAGTTGGTATTTGGTGTCTGATGTGTGTTGGATACAGCAGAAGTGGTTTTAGTGACAGAAACAAAATTCTGAGGGATTTTGTGCCATTTAGAAGCTTAGAGTAGCTTAGTGCACCGACAGAAGGAATCGTGTCAACAAAAGCCTAAAGCTATTTGCAGAATTTGGACAGCCATTAGAGAGATATTGATGGTATTTTCAGTCCTTTGGATCATTTTTTTATTCATTGGAGTTAAGTATTTACTTGTAAAAAAACTTACCATAATCCCAAAGAGCTGAGTCAAGATGACCAAGCTCAAAGGAGACGTAGCCCACGAGATTTCTGTTGAACTCCTAGATTAAGTTTGTGTTTGTGTTTAAATGTTTATTTTCTGCATTATGTTTTAGTTATACATGTTAAATTTTAGAAAGAATAATTTAACTTAAGAAACATAAACAGTAAAAATTCATACACCACTTTCAAGTAAATAATTCCGCAAAATTGTCAAGTACAAGCTAGATCATTTAATTTAAACTGAGTGATAGGTTCTTGAAATACATACAAGTTATCCAGACCATTTTCAGATCAGGTTGATATCAGAGCACTTGGTTGCTTGATTGACATAGCAATAGCTTGATTTTATAGCTTGAAAAGGTTTAAACAGTGTAAAAGATTGATTTTTTTACTACTTGCAAACTAACTGTTGTTTGAGTTTTCTAGAGGTGAAGGGATAGCTATTGTTAGCTAAGTCCTGGAGTGGAAAAAAAGGAAGAAAGGGCTAAAGGCATCTTCCTTACCTCAAAGAACCTCAAGGTCACCCTTGGAACACAAACCCTCTTGACGATTGTTTGTTAAGAAGCTCTTGGAGTTTGTTTGTTGTTGGGCTGCTTGAATAAGAGTCGGTCTCTACAGCCATTTGGTTTTAAAAAAAAATATCTTATCATTTGTTTAGAAAGCTTTGTGAGCTTCTTTTTTTTGAAGTTCCTTTTGTTCATTGACATCATATTGACAAATTCTACAAGTGATCTTTCCTCCTTCACAAGATTCTTCGATGAAGATATGAAGCACGACTTTATTATATTGAAGGACATGGTGCATATTTTGTTTAAGGATAAAAGAGAAAGCACTGAAATTCGTGAACAATTGTTTGCCATGAAGGAAAAGAAGGAATAATTCTTCAAAGATTGCATTATATGGAGATGAAACTCCATCAAGCTCAAGAAGCTTTGAACAAGAACATGCGTGAGGAAGAGGTAATCCATTCTAATTTTTCTTTAGTTTCCTCATTAGAAAGATGTGTTGGTTCTTTCGAAAATCACACGAGAGGTATAGGGTCCATGTTAATGATTAACATGGGCTATGAAGGCAAGGGTTTAGGCAAGCATGCACAAGGCATGGTTGAACCTATTTTGGTTGAGGAACGACCCAAGAATCTTGGTCTTGTTTATGTGTAGTTTAATGGTGAAGACTCCAAAGCCATGAAGGCATGTGAGGCTACTTCAAAGAGAACTTTTGTTCCAAGTTCTAATATGAAAATATGTCAAATTTGTTTCAAAGATGATTTTCATTGCTTTAAGACTTTGTTGCAGCAAGAATATGGTAGACATGCAGCTTATAGAAAGCATGCAAGTTCGGACAATTTTCAAGATAAGAACGAAGATGTTAGTCTGCAAATGAAAGCTGCAGCCTCTACTAGTTCATCTCCTCATGAAGGCAAAAAGGATGAACATGAAAAGCAACACAAGGGGTATAAATCTTCCCATGATCAATTTTATTGTGTTTCTACAAAGCATGATAATTTCGCATGCTTAAATGGAAGAAATATTTGTTGTACATATTGTGGTTGAGTTAACCATGATGTTTTGAGATGTTGGATGAGGAAGAAGGCATATAGGAAGTAGATGAAGCAAAGACAACTTTCAAATAAGGTGCATAAGACTTGCACACATTTCCAAAAGAGGGGACATGTTGTTTCCCATTGTTGGACTTTACATCCAACTTGTCGTCCCAAGCACATGTAGCAAGAGGACATAAATATTAGCGAAGGTGGAACCAAGTATTCCATTATTGATGTGAAAACAAAAGTCTCACATGAAGAAGAGTTTCAGTAGAAAAATTTGCCATGGAAGTGGCTTGGTAAGAAGTGGATGGACTTTTTAGCACAGTAAGACATACTCATTTTGTACATATGCAAATTTCAGTTGTATGGATGTAATTTATGTTGTAATATCTCACTTTTTGAGCCACCTTGGATCATTGATCAAGGAAGCGATGTTTAGCTTCCTTCTGCAAATTTCTCGCCAGAAATTTTATGAGTGAGTGCAAGAAAGACAATTATAGACAGGAGGACAAGCACATCAAGGAAGGGAAGTGTGAATTGCTTTGTAGTTGTGGTTCAAAGTCACTAGCCATGCAAGGCAAGTGTTTGGAGGCTGAAGAGAAGAGGGTCAAGTACTCTCATTTGTTGTACAGATCAGTTTCAGTAGTCCAGAGAGCTTTTAGGGTCCAAAAGCTTCCCAGTGGGGAGGTGTGATCAGGAGATCATGTCCAAGTTAAGAAATTTGCTCACAAATGAAAGTGTTCAAAAGTGGTTGCAGTCTAAATGAATGGAAAGGTCTCATCACTGTGATTATGTTTCCATGAATGGTTCTCAAAACTGAGGTCGTATGCAAAAGCTATTGAGGTTTTAAATCGCCAATAAACTCCAAAATTCATTTGACCAAATTTGACTTTTTTAATTTGGAAAAAAAATTTTAAAAAAGAATATTTTGGGAATATTCCTTAGAATATTCCCTGGAGGGATAATCTGTGTTGGACAAGTGGCATATTCTCATTGGGAATTGGATTGACTTTTGGTATTCTAGGCCTATCATAGGGTGCCAAGTGGCAAGCCTGAAGGTCGCCACGTGGCCCCAAGCCGGAGGAGATATGGCATGGTAAATGTTTGCAAGTCGCAGGGATTGATCGCGAGACCTGCCCGCCCACTACATGAGTCTTACCGTTGCACCACACATTAGTTCTTAACTATATGGTGGCAGAATATTAATATGAAGTTTGAAATTATTTAAGTTGGCGACAAATGGGGGCCAGCCCCCACACTTCACATGACCACGGAAAAGAACCATGACCTTAAAGGCCTTAACCCGCGAGTGGCTACCGACAGCACCCGACCCTCCATGTGACCAGGCCCTGGCGACCAAGCGCTAATGGCACTAGTGGAATTTTTTTTAATGACATTTAATTGGCGCTAAAACGTGGCCTAGCAACTAATCCGGATCATTAGCGCAAAATTCTTTTTGTTTTTTTAAAACAGGATTAGATGCCTTTAATTCTTAATTAAATTTAAACTAATCCATATTAAAGGGATGGTGGAATTTATGGTGGATTCAATATTTTCAGGGAGTTTGCCAAAATGGTGCTCTTAACTAGAGTTACTCCACATTTAGTGGGGTTTTGGGGGGACATTGGGCAGTTTTCTTGTTTCTACCGTAACTCCCTCATTATCGAACCAAATTGAGTGCAAAAATAGTCAATTTTGGGTCTCCTTGATAGGATGAGTAGTTTGGCACAGGTTTCAAGTCGAACAGAGTTCATCTCCAGCAGTTTTTTCTTCAAGGAAGATGAAGGGGCCATCAGGGCCACCATAAGACAAAATCAGTTTGAGGCCTACCCAGGGGAACTAGAGTCCTTTTCCAAAGTTCCAATAGTCTAAATTGGATAATTAAATTTTTCTAAATCTTATGAGATGGTTTTCAGAGCCTGTAGAACGTTTGATGGTCGAAAAGCTTTAGTAAAGTTCCTGGGGCCATTAGTGCAAGCTTTTTCCAGTAGTAGTGTAGGGCTTAGCCAGAGCTTCTTGAGACCATATGTAGTGAAAAAATGGTCATTATTGACTGAAAACATCATTCTGAATCTAATGACAGAGGTTTCAGCAAGTGTTGAATATTTCTAGAGGTCAAAAACTTAGTAGAGAATTTTTCATTGACCCGAGTGCCAGGGGTGCCAATAGGTGATTGAGGTGAAACCGGAGCAGCCGGAGGCCATTTTTGATGAATGAAAAGTCTATATTGACTATTTCAGACATTTTGGAACTTCTAGAGCTTGAGCAGCTGATGTGAAGTTTTTGGCAGCCCTGGGAAAACCGTGGAGGATAGCCTAGTTTGGGGATGTTGAGAAATTTATCAGTTGATATTTGGCGTTTGATGTGTTTTGGATATATCAGGAGTGGTTTCAATGACAGAAACAAAATTCTGAGGGATTTTTTTTCCATTTAGAAGCTCAAATTAGCTTAGTGCACCGACAGAAGGAATCGTGTCAACAAGAGCCTAAAGTTGTTTGCATAATTTGGACAGCCATTGGAGGGATATTGAAGGTATTTTCAATCCTTTGGATCATTTTTGTATTCATTGGAGTTAATTATTTACTTGTAAAAAAACTTACCATAATCCCAAAGAGCCGAGTCAAGATGACCAAGCTCAAAGAAGACGTAGCCCACAAGATTTTGGGTGAACTCCTAGATTAAGTTTGTTGTTGTGTTTAATTGTTTATTTTCTGCATTATGTTGTTTTTATACATGTTAAATTTCAGAAAGAACAATTGAATTTAAGACACATAAACAGTAAAAATTCATACACCACTTTCAAGTAAATAATTCCACAAAATTGTCAAGTACAAGCTAGATCATTTAATTTAAACTAAGTGGTAGGTTCTTGAAATACATACAATTTATCCAAACCATTTTCAGATCAAATTGGTGTCAGAGCACTTGGTTGCTTGATTGACATAGCAATAGCTTGATTTTATAACTTGAACGGGTTTAAACAGTGTAAAATATTGATTGTTGTACTATTTGAAAACTGACTGTCGTTTGAGTTTGATAGAGGTGAAGGGATAGCTATTGTTAGCTAAGTCCTGAGAGGAAAAAAAGGAAGAAAGGGCTGAAGGCATCTTCCTTACCCCAAAGAACCTCAAGGTCACCCTTGGAACACAAACCCTCTTGACGATTGTTTGTTAAGAAGCTCTTGGAGTTTGTTTTTTGTTTGGCTGCTTGAATAAGAATCAGTCTCTACAACCATTGGGTTTAAAAAATAAAAATCTTGTCATTTGTTTATAAAGCTTTGTGAGCTTTTTTTTTTTGAAGTTCCTTTTGTTCATCGACATCATAATGACAAATTCTATAAGTGAGCTTTCCTCCTTCACAAGATTCTTCGATGAAGATATGAAGCATGACTTTATTATATTGAAGGACATGGTGTAGATTTTGTTTAAGGATAAAAGAGAAAGAACTGAACTTCCTGAAAAATTGTTTTCCATGAAGGAAGAGAAGGAAGAAATTCTTCAAAGATTGCATGATATGGAGATGCAGCTCCATCAAGCTCAAGAAGCTTTGACCAAGAACATGTGTGAGGAAGAGGTAATCCATTCTAATTTGTCTTCAGTTTCCTCATTAGAAATATGTGTTGGTTCTTTCGAAAAGCATACGAGAGGTATAGGGTCCAAGTTAATGATTAAAATGGGATATGAAGGCAAGGGTTTAGGCAAGCATGCACAAGGCATGGTTGAACCTATTTTGGTTGAGGAACGACCCAAGAATATTGGTCTTGGTTATGTGCAGTTTAATGGCGAAGACTTCAAAGCCATGAAGGCATGTGAGGCTACTTCAAAGAGAACTTTTGTTCCAAGTTCTAATATGAAAATATGTCAAATTTGTTTCAAATATGATTTCCATTGCTTTAAGCCTTTGTTGCAGTAAGAATATGGTAGACATGCAGCTTATGGAAAGCATGCGAGTTCAGAAAATTTTCATGACAAGAACAATGATGTCAGCCTGCAAATGAAAGCTAGAGCCTCTACTAGTTCATCTCCTCATGAAGGAAAAAAGGATGAACATGCAAAGTAGCACAAGAGGTATAAATCTTCCCATGATCAATTTGATTGTGTTTCTACAAAGCATGATAATTTTGTATGCTTAAATGGAAGAAATATTTGTTGTACGTATTGTGGTCGAGTTAACCATGATGTTTCGAGATGCTAGATGAGGATGAAGGCATACAGGAAGTAGATGAAGCAAATACAACTTTCAAATAAGGAGCATAAGACTTACACATATTTCCAAAAGAGGGGACATGTTGTTTCCCATTGTTGGACTTTACATCCAACTAATCGTCCCAAGCACATGCAGCAAGAGGACAGAAAGATTGGCGAAGGTGGAACCAAGGATTCCATTATTGATGTGAAAATGGAAGTTTCACATGAAGAAAAGTTGCAGCAACAAAAGTCACCATGGAAGTGGCTTGGTAAGAAGTGGATGGACTTCTTAGCACAGTAAGACGTACTCACTTTGTACATATGTAAATTTCGGTTGTATGCATGTATTTTATGTTGTAATCTCTCGTTTGTTTGAGCCACCTTGAATCATTGATCAAGACAGTGATTTTCATCTTCCTTCTGCAAATTTCTCACAAGAAATGTTCTAAGTGAGTGCAATAGATAGTTATAGATAGAAGGACAAGAGCATCGAGGAAGGGAAGTGTGAATTGCTTTCTAGTTGTTGTTCAAAGTCACTAGCCATGCAAGGCAAGTGTTTGGAGGCTAAAGAGAAGAGGGTGCAGTACTCTCATTTGTTGTACAGATCATTTTCAGTAGTCCAGAGAGCTTTTGGGGTCCAAAAGCTTCCCAGTGGGGAGGTGTGATCAGGAGATCATGTCCAAGTTAAGAAATTTGCTCAAAAATGAAAGTGTTCAAAAGTGGTTGCAGTCTAAATGACTGGAAAGGTCTCATTTCTGCGATTCTGTCGCCACAAACTGTTCTCAAAACCGAGGTCGTATCCAGAAGTTATTGAGGTTTGAAATCGCGAGTAAACTCCAAAATTCATTTGACCAAATTTGACTTTTTTAATTTGGAAAAAATTTTTAAAAAAAAGAATATTCCAAGAATATTCCTCAAAATATTCCCTGGAGGGCGAATCTGTGTTTGACAAGCGGCATATGCTCATTGGGAATTGGATTGAATTTTGGTTTTCTGGGCCTATTAGAGGGTGCCACATGGCAAGCTCGGAGGCCACCACGTGGCCCCAGGCCGGAGGAGATATGGCGTGATAAAACGTTTGCAAGTCGCAGGGATCGATAGCGGGACCTGCCCGCCCGCATGCACAATTCTTACCACTACGCCACACATTATTTCTTAACTATATGTTGGCAATGGTTTAATAGGATGTTTCAAATTATTTAAGTTGGCAGCAAATGGGGGCCAGCCCCCACACTTCACATGACCGCGGCAGAGAACCATGGCCTTAAAGGCCTTAACCCGCGGGTGGCTACCGATAGCACCCGACACTCCATGCGACCAGGCCCTGGCGACCAAGCACTAATGGCAATGGCAGAATTTGTTTTAATGACATTTAATTAGCGCTAAAACGTGGCTTAGCCACTAATCTAAATCATTAGCGCAAATTGTGTTTTGTTTTTTCTAAGCAGGATTAACCGCCCTTAATCCTTAATTAAATTTAAAATAATCCAAAACAAAGGGATGGAGGAATTTATGGCGGGTTCGATATTTTCGGGAAGTTTTCCAAAATGGCGCTCTTAACTAGAGTTACTCCACATTTAATGGGGTTTTGGGGGGACATTGGGCATTTTTCTTGTTTCTGCCATAACTCCCTCATATTAAACCAAATTGAGTGCAAAAATAGTCAAATTTGGGTCTCTTAAACAATATGAGTAGTTTGGCATAGGTTTTAGGTCGAAAAAATGTCATCTTCAGCAGTTTTTGCTTCAAGGAAGATGAAGGGGCCATCAGGGCCACCATGAGACAAAATCAATTTGAGGCCTAGATAGGGGAGCTAGAGTCCTTTTCCAGAGTTCCAATAGTCTAAATTGGATAATTAAGATGTTATGAATCTGATGAGATGGTTTTCAGAGCCTTTAGATAATGCCTGAAGGCTGAAAATATTCAGTAAAGATCCAGGGTCCATTAGTGCCAGCTTTTGCCAACAGCACTGCAGGGCTTAACCAGAGCTGCTTGAGAACATATGCAGTGAACCAGTGGTAATTATTGACTGAAAAAATCATTCTAAATATAATTATGGATGTTTCAGCAAGCGTTGAAGACTTATAGAGGTCGAAAACTCAGCAGATAAGCTTTCATTGACCTAGTGTCACGGGGTGCTGATAGGTGATTGAGGCAAAACCGAAGCAGCCGGAGGCCATTTTTGATGAATGAAAATTATAAATTGACTATTTAAGAAATTTTGGAACCAATGGAAGTGGTTTTAGAACATTTTGAGAACTTCTAGAGCTTGATAATTCGATGTGAAGTTTGGGCAACCCTAGGCAAACCGTGGAGGATAGCCTAGTTTGGGGATGTTGTGCTCGATTTGAGCAATTTATCAGTTGGTATTTGGTGTCTGATGTGTGTTGGATACAACAGGAGTGGTTTCAGTGACAGAAACAGAATTCTGAGGGAGTTTGTGCCATTTAGAAGCTCAAAGTAGCTTAGTGCACCTACAGAAGGAATCGTATCAACAAGAGCGTAAAGTTGTTTGCAGAATTTGGACAGCCATTAGAGGGATATTGATGTTATTTTCAGTCCTTTGGATCATTGTTGTATTCATTGGAGTTAAGTTTTTACTTGTAAAAAAGCTTACCATAATCCCAAAGAGCCGAGTCAAGATGACCAAGCTCAAAGGAGACGTAGCCCACGAGGTTTTGGGTGAACTCCTAGATTAAGTTTGCTATTGTGTTTAAATTTTTATTTTATGCATTATGTTGTTGTTATACATGTTAAATTTCAGATTTAAGACACATAAACAGTAAAAATTCATACACCACTTTCAAGTAAATAATTCCTCAAAATTGTCAAGTACAAGCTAGATCATTTAATTTAAACTGAGTGGTAGGTTCTTGAAATACATACAAGTTATCTAGACCATTTTTCAAATCACTTGCCATGAATTTTTTTCTTGAGCGAATAACTTTAGATTTTCAAAATTCCCCAAGAAAAATTCTAATGGGAAAGTGTAGTAATAACAACCAACAGTTATGAGAGGAATGAGGTAGTGATACCAAATTTCTGAGAAGTATGGGATATATATTATCCTTTCTAGATACTTCTGATTTTCCATATAATCAATAAAATATGGGAACCCAAGGAAGAAGGAATGGGAAGTACTTGTGTGCATGATAGGAGGAGATAAGAGTAGAAAGGTAGAGTAGAGAGATAAGAGAAGACTCATATGGTAACTGGGTTGTGAGAGAGGTCAATGTTTAAGTATTCATCATAAGCTAAAGGGCTAACTATATTTCTAAGGAAATTATCTATGTTATACACAAAATTACCAGAGGGAAGCACCAAGGGACTCTTAGCTAAGTGAAGGAATCCATTTAAAATATGTAGGCCCAAAATGGATAGATACTAAGAAAAAATTTTGAACCCATGCACAAGAAGCATGGAAGGGGAGCATCAGGAAGGGTTTTCATTATGTTGTGTAGGGCCTTAGTAGCCATGTCGTGAATGAGAATGTGCCCTGGCTCAATAGGTTGAGTGATATCATACTGAATTTTATATCAATGAAGGAGAGTGACCTTCATCCTTATACCACTAATAACTTGGAAGATATTTTCTCTTTTTGGTGCTTAGCATGACTCCATGAGACCTAAAGAATTTGACTTGATGAAGGAGAATGGCATTCATTACTCCAACCTATAATGCTAAGTGAACATTTCCCTCATGGTTTCATGGTATAGCTTAGGGATGGTCAATTGCAAGATAGATTGTAGCGCAACTAAGCCTATGGTGGGGTGGAACATGGTTCACCCTTCATCAGATGCATAGATATAATAAACTAGATAAGTACCCTTGTGGAATTCATCTCTATAATGTAAACCATATAAATAATAAAGAAATAATGATTGATAAAATATTTACATTTGTGTGCCTATCAATTAAATGGATATTATGATCTATGTGATGATGATTATGATGTGAATTAGTAGATCTAACTATAATGGTTAGAAAGTATTAATATACTTTCTAATTAATATATAATGTACTCTTTTGTTGTGTATTCCATGTTTATGGAAAAGAAATAAATGGTTCATAGTAAGCATGGGACCGATATACTTTTAGTGTTGGGTAGGGATAATGTCCATGATTTGTTATTATATAAACTAGAGAAGCTCCAAACATAATAAAGTGATTAGAGAGCATAATGGATGATAGGGGATTAGAGATAAGAAAACAAGTCTTGATTGAAAAAATGAAGACTAAAGGGGAGAAAATATTCTTAGAAAATATAATAATAAGTGTTATAGAGTTCATTAAAGAACTCTTGAGGTGGTTTGAAGTTAGTTAAATATCAAAAGGTTGACTTTGGGTGAAGGTGTTTGGCCTTTACTAAGCTAGGTAGAGGATTTATTAGCAATGTTTCGTACTTATATAGAATTATTATTAGTTTTAAGGTTTCCTTAGTTAGGACAAAAGATCTGGGGTCCTCAAAAGAGGAAAAAATTGTTTGTAGTAATGTCTCTGGTATTACTTAAGAAGTTGATTGATTGCTAGAAGTGAAGATGAAGTGTTTGGATGCCTTCATGGTTGATGGAAATATTTATAGTTTAGAATTGTTTTAGTATCTCATTACCTCATCAAAATATATTTTTTCCTCAAGAATTGGCTATAATAGTCTACAAAACTTATAGGAAATTTGGGAATAGATTCTCCTTTAGTTTCAGATGATTCAAAAATTGGGGACTACATATTGGTAGACTTGGAATTTTGAAAATTGGTGGTTTTAGCCCTAACCCCCAGTCATATGGCTGACATGGGGCTATGTCCAAGAGCTAAATTAAAAGGTGCTTAATTCTTGGGAAATAAAATGGATGAAGTCCATTATTGGGCTATCAAGACCTAAGGTGATACAAGATATCATAGTTATAACTTTCCTCAACATTAATGAGCCTGATGTATTGGCATCTTTTGGGAAATTTTCCCTTCAATTATATAGTATTACTCGCAAAGTATTTGTGGGAAAAATATCAAAGACTCTGAGGTTTGTCCCTTTTAACCTTTGTACCTTATAGTGAAAGGGGTATTGTTGGGTGTTGGATATCAACCAAACCAAGTAATTTTGGTTTTTTTAAATACTGGGGTACCAGGATGTCAAGTTTCAACCTTCTGGATTTTAGTGATCAGGAGAATGTGATGGAACCCATTGGGTAGAAAATCCCAATGCAAAGAGAATATGGACTACTTGCCATTTAACAAGAAGTTGTAGAATTAATAGTTGATGAGAATGAGAGTCAAGTATCACCCTCTCATAGAACAAGTGTTGGGAGATGAAAACCAAGTTATCAAGATTTTCTCCCAATACCAATCATTCCTGATATAGTGGTGAATGTGGCATTGATATGGAGATGACATGGCACTCATGTGGAGATGACATGGTGCTAACATGGATATGGCATGGCACTAACAATGAGATGAGATAACATTGATCTAGAGATGAATTTTTGTTAATGTGGAATTGACGTGGCTAGATGGCATGATAATATGACAAGGATTAGAGTGCACAACAATGCTAAGGTGAGGGCTAGGTGGAATCTGGGCTATAGTAATTTGGATGTTGATGTATTGACATGATGAGTTATCGACCTACCAACACATTAGGATATCATCCTGTCAATATGCTAGAATCTCACCCTATTGGAATTTTGGGTGTTGGATATTAGGCAGTTCCATAATTGTAGAGGTGATTCAAGGAGATTATAACTATAATGATAGTTAATGGATATTAGGATTTATTAGATGATGACCTATTTTTGGGACTTGGGGAGTTGGTAGATTCATGTATTTTCAATTATTTTCGACGTGGGTCTACTCAGAAGTATGGAGAGTGGCTACTCATTGGATGTGGAATTTAATTCTATATTCAAAAGGTTTCTACACTTGAGATTTGAGTAAATATATGAGGAGATAGGCCAAAACACAAGTTTAAGAAAAGTAGTTTTTTTCTTCTCCTTTAAAAATTCATAACTCTTATTTTATTAAGATCTATTATTTTATAATTTTCCTTAGGAGGCTCATTTTAGACCTCAAAATTCCCCATTCATGTTATTTTGTGTCATTCTTGGTTATTTGTGATTTTATAATTCACCCAAAATCCATTTTTTCAAGAAGCATTAAAGCATATTCTTTTTGCTATATATTGCTAGTCATTTGTCTCCCTTACTTGGGCATCAATATTCTCTTGCATCTATTGACTTATGAAAGGAAGTTCACCATGTATAACCAACTTTATTCATGGATATGGGTCTCCCATGGGCCTTATTTCCCTTGGCATTTAGCATAGAGCAATCCCTTACATTCATTACATTTGCCTATCATTTCTTAAAAATTTTCTATATGAACCCCCTTAGTTTGGTATATGGATAAGACCATCCATATTTTCCAGATTCCACCAATCAAGTTATAGAGCCTTCCTCCCATGGGTTCCTTGGAAAAATCACTTTTTTTGTATTTTGGTGCCTATGCTAGTTAATACCCTTAATATTGGGAGTTTTGTTAGTCTACATATTAGAGTTGAAGTGGCATGCATTTGTTCTCATCATGTTAACAACATATTTATCCCCCAAACTATCCAATTTTAGGTTGATGTTTATTGGATTCTCATTCATCATATTCCATCAACATCATCCAAACTATGAAAATTGTTCATTTATATGTCACCATCTTCCAAACTCAAGGAGATTACCATTAATTATTTTACCATTGGTCACTTACATCTGTAATTTTCACTTTTAACATTACCATTACTTGGTTATTTTCATGGGAATGTATTTCCTTACTACCCTTTCATATACACATTCAATTTCCCTCATGGGATTCCACCTAGATGTTATTTCTATCTATATATTGATTAAATTTGTTGTAACCTTTTGATATCACTTTGGAAATATCAAGATGTCTCACTTTCAATTTTGGTACTTCAGATCTTGTGTATCCTTCTGGTACCCCTTTTGAAATACTAGAAGGACCTCATTACCCACTCCACCTCCTAAAACCACTTTAGAAATACCAAAATGTCATGGTTTATTTAAATACTTGATTTTATTGGCTCCTTTATGTTGGGCACACCATTGTATTTATCGTATTGAGTTATGTCGGTAAGTATGGTATGCCTATCTCATCCCTATTAAGATAATGTTCATTCTCGACCTTGAACCATGCTTACTGATAGGTGGTACGCTACAACCTCTTTTACAAGTGGTTATTATTCCTATGGATCTCATCTTTATCCTTAGATTACTCATTCCTTGGTAAAATAAAACTATAATGAATTTCAATCATATGATGTGCTCCTAACCTCATATAATAGGAGGCATATGTTATCACCTAAAGTATTTGCTATGTTGTATTTTTTTTTTTTTTTGTTGCCCAAGTATTTGTTTTGTTGTATGGTTTTTTTTTAAATATAAATTTATATTAGTATTGATAATCAAGGGAATTACATGAAATTTTACTTTGGAAAGCTTTCATGACTTTGTTAGTACAATAACCAAAAAAACTTTATTTAGGATACCAAAAAATGGGCCATTTTAAACATTAGTATTGACTCATAAGGTAGGGTGTCACACAAACAGGTTTCAACTTTATATTGATCACTCTTTACAAAATGTCATAAGAAAACTGAAGACTAGCATAAGGACATCAAAAAAAACAAACTCAACACAACACATAGTAGCAGGAAAGGGGAGAAAAGTAGACTAGCATCATGGGAGTTGAGTTGTTCTCCAATAACGTTGAATTTGCAGTGATGGTATTGAGAAGAATTGCGTTGATTACTGCATCCTCTTCCTTATGTTCGTTGGATTCACTATCAGAGTCTGAAGCTATATACCTTTCCACCTGAGTCAACCTTACCATTATGTCATCCAAGTTGTATCTAATATTCAGCATGATGCTCTTGATTTCTTCCTAGCCTGCAAAGAGTTTGTAATTGTCGACTTGTTTATCCCAGATGACCATGGTCTCCATTTGGCGATGGTGGGTGATTAAATGAAGAAAATAGAGGCGTCTCTTCCAAAATCTTATACCCATTTGAGAGTGCCTCCACTAATCTAAGAATCAGAAATATATTAGTGAGGCCAAATTACTTAACTTCCAACCTCTCTTTTATTATATTGTATATAACCAAACATACAACCTTTAATTGTACATGATTATTTTTTTCATTTTTTTTTTGTTTTTGTCCTTTTAAAATAATTAAATTATTTTAAAATATTAATATGAATTTTTTTGTAATCTAAATCAATCAACCAATAAAATAATTTTTGAAATATAAATTTTGTTTTTATTATTTAATAATAATTAAAATTCATATAAAATTAAACCATACAAATTTTCATTTTAAAACATTCCATCTCATATTTAATAAACCTCAATTGGAAAAAAAAAATTATACCTGCTTTTAAGAACTTAAACTTTATTAGGAATTTTGCTTCTGTGATCCATGAAATGTTTATAAGAAATTTTCGGTGAAAATCACATAAAAGAAATTTTTGTCGACGCGTTTCGAACCAGCCAGTGTGGTTCATCATCAAGACAAGATAAGAAATCTGATCAAGAAACCTAATTAAATAGACAAGGAAAGCTCCAACTAGCCGTTGTAACATAATGGCTAGTTTGACTAAAATAATAAATTAAATTAAATTTCATCAAATTAAATTAAATTTTATTATATTTAATTTAAATAAAATTTAATATTGAGGCTTTAATTTAAATCTAATTTAATATTAATGTTTTCTAATAGATATAATGTTAAAAAGAAATTTTCTTATATATTTTATTACTTTGAATTAAAAAAAAAACATAAAAATAAAAATAAATAAATAAATACAAATACAAATTAAAAATAAAATTAAAAGAAAAAATAAATTTTTAAAAACAATGAAATCAAATAAATCAAATAAAAATAAATAAATAGATAGATACAATAATACTAACGATATAAATAAATAACTAACTAAATAAAAATAGTAAAAATGAATATAAAAATAAATAAATAATTTTTTATAATTTATTTCATAGCTAAATAAAATCATAAAATAATAAGGAAGGTACTCTATAAATTAAATTAAAAAAAAAAAATGAAATGTCCTAAAAATCATAAAAATAAACCAAAAGATACAGATAAAGAGAAAGAAAGCGGGACTGAGAGGGAGCACAAAAGGAGGAAAAAAGAGAAAAAAGGGGCAACTAAGAGTGAAGGGCGGGAATCCAGCATCTACTGACACTCCATCCATCATCCCTGTTAAGGTTGACTGGCCTCTTTTCAATTTCCAAGGCTTCCCTCAACTTGTGGTGGTGGAAATGGTCAATCCTCGCAATAACGTCAGCATTCTTAATACAGATATGATGATTTGTCTTTTCGGCATGCTCTGCTAAGGTAGAGGACCAAGATCTACAATGTCTAAGGTCAGCAATATGTTCCTGAATTCTTTGATTAATGGATCGACCAGTTTCCCCAATGTAAGGCATCCCACAAGAACACGGAATCAAGTAAACACCCTTACTATCCATAGGGCAAACCGGGTCCGTAACCGATCTAAGCGAACTCCGAATGGTGCGAAGGGGCTTGAAGGTTGAGGAAACATTATGTTTCTTCAAGATCCTAGTGATTTTATTGGTAGTACCTTGAATAAACGGAAGGTGAACTCCAGATAACCAGGACATTGTTGTTCTTAAGGCTGACAAGGGAGGTTCTACAGTTATTTTAAACAAGGAGGATTATCGTAATAAGATGTTGGATCACCTTCTTAATAGTGGAAGCTACAAGAAGCTGGACAAAAATCCCCTTAAAAAAATTTCTAAAGCAGTTTCTTTGGCGATAAAATCAAGTAGCACTGTTAGCTCCCTTAGTAAGAAGCTTATTGAAATTAATCCCCGCCCTCCGAGGATTTATGGTCTTCCTAAGATTCATAAGGACGGAGCCCCCCTGTGCCCCATTGTCAACACCATAGGTGGTCCAACTTATCTGCTTGCTAAATTTTTAGCCAGTAAGCTGAAACCTCTTATGGGTCGCACCAGCTCCTTTGTCAAAGACTCTTCCTCCTTTGTCAATGAATTGAAATACATTAAGTTGGATCCCGAGGATAGGTTTGTAAGTTTTGATGTTGTCTCATTATACACTTGCATTCCCATTAAGGAATCCATCGATGTCATTTCTCGTGTCACTGACCCTGATATTGCTCATCTTGTTGAGATCTGTCTAACTTTGTCTAACTTCGACCTTCTTTAGTTTTGAAGGTGTTTTCTACGAGCAGACTTGTGGGGTGGCCATGGGTTCCCCTCTCTCCCCTGTAATGGCTAATATTTTCATGGAAGACTTCGAATCCAAGGCCCTTTCCTCATCCCTTTTTCAATCTAGGCTTTGGAAAAGGTTTGTTGATGACACCTGTGTGGTGTGGCCCCATGGAAAAGAGAAACTAGACCTTTTCTTCCAACATCTTAATGATCAATCTAACTTCATTAAGTTCACCATGGAATTCGAAGTGGATCGTAGTCTGCCCTTCCTCGATGTCCTTCTTTCGAGGAATGATGATGGTTCCTTCTCTCATCAAGTCTTTAGAAAGAATACTAATACTGAGCAGTTTTTGCATGCTAATTCTCATCATTTCCCGGCTCAGAAGTTTGGGGTTCTCAGCACCCTAGTTACCAGAGCCCTTAGAATCCCAAATGAGCACCACTTTGAAGGTGAAAAATCTCATCTCTTTAATGTTTTCAGTAAGAACGATTATAGCAAGGCTCATTGTGTTAGAGCTTTTCAAAAAGCTGAAAAAACTCCTAATGTTAAGAAAGATCCTTGTGACCGGTTATCTGGAGTTCACCTTCCATTTATTCAAGGTACTACCAATAAAATAGCTAGGATCTTGAAGAAACATAATGTTTCCTCAACCTTCAAGCCCCTTCGCACCATTCGGAGTTCGCTTAGATCAGTTAAGGACCCGGTTTGCCCTAAGGATCGTAAGGGTGTTTACTTGATTCCGTGTTCTTATGGGACGCCTTACATTGGGGAAACTGGTCAATCCATTAATCAAATAATTTAGGAACATATTTCTGACCTCAAACATTGTAGATCTCGGTCCTCTGCCTTAGCAGAGCATGCTGAAAAGACAAATCATCATATATGTATTGAGAATGCTGAGGTTATTGTGAGGATTGACCATTTCCACCACCGCAAGTTGAGGGAAGCCTTGGAAATTGAAAAGAGGTCAGTCAACCTTAACAGGGATGATGGATGGAGTGTCAGTAGATGCTGGATTCCCGCCCTTCACTCTTAGTTGCCCCTTTTTTTCTTTTTTCCTCCTTTTGTGCTCCCTCTCGTTCCCGTTTCTTTCTCTTTATCTGTACCTTTTGATTTATTTTTATGATTTTTAGGACGTTTCATATTTTTATTTTTTTATTTTTTTATTTTTTTTAATAAAGTACCTTTCTTATTATTTTATTATTTTATGATTTTTATATTCATTTTTACTATTTTTATTTAGTTATTTATTGATTTATATCATTAGTATTATTGTATCTATTTTTTTATTTATTTTATTTTATTGTTTTTAAAAAATTTAAATTTTATTTTTTCTTTTTTTTTCTTTTTAATTTGTTTTTTTTTTATTAATTTTTATTTATTTATTTATTTATTTAATTCAAAGTAGTAAAATATATAAGAAATTTTCTTTTTAACATTATATCTATTATAAAACATTAATATTAAATTAGATTTAAATTAAAACCTCAATATTAAATTTTATTTAAATTAAATATAATAAAATTTAATTTAATTCGATGAAAATTAATTTAATTTATTATTTTAGTCAAATTAGCCGTTATGTTACAACGGCTAGTTGGAGCTTTCCTTGTCTATTTAATTAGGTTTCTTGATCAGATTTCTCATCTTGTCCTGATAATGAACCACACTAACCACACTGGCTGAAACGCGTCTAAAACACCTCCTTACTTTCGGTTAGAAAGGCATAGACCATAGTTACCAAATTTTCTATGGTTTCATTCATTTTGTGAATTAATATGTTTAGCGGCTACCTCTAAAACACCTCCTTACTTTCGGTTAGAAAGGCATCGACCATAGTTACCAAATTTTCTATGGTTTCATTCATTTTGTGAATTAATATGTTTAAGTCTGGTCTGGAATCTGGGAGAGATTTTGAAAAAATCTGGCAAAGATTTTATCAAAATCTTGTTTACAGTTGTTAAACTTCAGTATTTTGAGTGTCCTAAGAGTTTTTTATAGTGTTGAATCCATTTCCACTCTTAAAAATGGATTCCAAACACTGCAACTACCTCATTTTTTGAATTTTACTGAACCAAATTCCAACAAAAACCTACCATCTGGACTATTATGTTGCTTGAGAAGACAATTACTACATTTAATACGTTTGAGTTTGGTACGGTGCAATGGATATTAGGTTTACCCATTAATAGATGGAGTTGTCTTCCCAGGCAACAAAATAGCCTGGAAAT